>CM076578.1:1259680745-1259983490 GCA_034641835.2 Pinus albicaulis | reverse complement strand
CTATTCCATTAGCTTCAAAATCGTTAAAAAATGTCTGTCTAGCCTCTTTTCTGCTCTCAAATTGGTCAAAAGCTGAAGATGTTATGAGCTTCCCTAGATTTGTTGCTAGTCGCTCTACGAATTCCCCTAAATTCAAAACAATCCTACATTTTTGCCCTGAATTCCACTGACAGAGCACCAATTGAGGATTGTTTGACAATTAAAACTCCCGCCAAGGCTTAAGATCTGAATTTTAAATTAAAAAATAAAAATAAATTAAAAACTAAAAATGAGGCCGCACCCACGGTTCCACTGCGAATTCATATGGTATATAATATGGGGGCGTGTTGCACAGTAATTTGTCATTGTCCTCGTACTCCAAGTTCCTGATCCTGGAGACCCCTAATAGTGACCCCTGTGTCTATTTTCCATCATGAAAATGTGCCATCATATCCCTTCCAGCATAATGAGTAAACTCTTTGTTGACCATTCCTGAAGCATCTCCTTAAAAGCATGGTTATCTAGAGCGGTGCGCCCTCTGCGTGTCTTACTCACGCCGATGGTTCTTTTTTGGTCTAGGGCAGCGCTGATTGGCATTAGAATGAGGATCATACTCGCGCCGATCCTCTTCTGGAAATTTTTTTAAAAATGGAAGTGAAGCTTCGAGATTTAGAAGCTTCATGGCGGAGAGCTGGTGGTTTGTTCTTGAGGATAGAGCCGAGCTTCTCCCTTTGGGCTTCTTGTTCCTACAAAAGTGGAACCACCCAAAGGGATAACCCATTTCCCCACCTTAAGTGGATCCATGTTCCCTCTTCCCTTGCTAGAAAATAGACATCCTCCCATAGCTCTGCTAGTTAGAATAGAGATAGAAGAACAACAGAGAGATATTTGTTGCTATAGGTATCAAGCGAGATTTGAGACCTTTTTCCCTCCATATCAAGTTGAAACAAGCGCTTTGGAGACGTGCCTGGATCCGAACCCATCGAAGGAGAGCTGCGACATCAAGGTGCAGGTTGTAACTTCCCCCTCTCTATTTTAATATAATAAAATGGATTCGTGATTTCCATTCTTGTCTTTAATGTATGATTGGATTCTTAGTTCTCCTTGATCAACTAGGTAGGTTGTATATGCAAGATATATGTTATGATTTCACTTTTGTTGTTGTTTGATCCCTTGTGTAGGTAACCAAGCACCGGAAACGGAAAGGATCTGACTACGGAGCGCAAAGGATCAAAGAATTCAAGCAAGAACAACATTAGATCGAGGTAGGTGATCTATTCACGGTCTGCATACATTTACAATCTAGGAAAATAGGCTTCTAGTTTTTCCCTGTTGTTACTAGACCCATCCTAGGGCTAGAGGGATCATCTCTATCTGCAGAAAGGATTTTCCTGCATAACAAATTGGTGACTCTGCTGGGGATTACTTTTTCATTCATTTTTAACTGAGTCTGAAAAAGTAATAAACTGGAATTCATAAATCTATCATCCGTGAAGAAATTAACCCTGTCGTTGAACAAGAACAAACCCATAATCTATTTTTGAGGTAAAAACAGTAAAATATTATTAAAATATGATAATAAAAAAACCCTAAAGTGACTTTGAACACTCATAAAAATAAGGAAAGTAAAAAACTTCACTTTTTACCTTCACATTCTTGAGAAGAAGTTTTTACCCTCTTTTACCTCAATTCTTCAGGAGTAGATCGCAGGAGATCTAGAAGGCCAATCAACGAACTGTCAGTGCCAGGTAAGAGGTGCACTCCTTCCCTGCATTTTAATACTTGTTTTATTGTTTTTCATGGCATAATTTAATTTTTAGGAGTATTTTAAACCTATGGTTGTGGTGGATCAGCACGAGAGTCCCATGTCGAGATCGCACCAGACTTTTGTTATTAAAACGGGAAGGGCGTCGATCAGCGCTGCTATTTTTAAAATAGTCGTACCGCCCGCAAAGAAAAATAATGAGGAAAAATACTCGAAAAAAAACATTTAAAGTCAGATTCTTTAGCATTAATACTGATAATGGACCATGTGAACGTTGTTTGCAGGGAGGAAGAGCATTCAATCATGGTGATCGAATGGAAAGAGAGAGATCACGACGATGTTGACAGAGCAGCCATGGAGGATAGAGATTATATCACTGCATTGAGGAAATGTGGGCTCCTCAAGTTATTCATGACTTTCGGCATAAGAGCCCAATCAGATCTATTACAATATTTGATCAGCATTTGGGATACGGATTAGGAGAGGTTTAGTCTTGGTGATCAGGAACTTGAAATTGAAGTGGTTGACATCTACTTCATTACTAGCCTCTCACGTAGAGGGGCTAGATCACGTTTGACTGGAGCCCAAATCATGGGTGAAATGATGGACATGCTCAATGGGAAAGCATGCTCTAAGGCATCAAGATATTCGAGTGGGAAGATATCAATAAGCATTGTGGCCAATCTACTGCTCAAATTAGTGCTATACACCATTACACATGTGGCTGGGGTGCAAGTGCCGCATGAGGCCACCAAGGCTCAGCTACAAACTACGGTGGATTGTATGGCACCCACCATTTTCAACTGGTCATAGGTTGTGGTGGAAAACATGAAAAAGTAGCTCACAAAGTGCAAAAACAGTAAACTGAAGCAGTTTGGGTATGGATCCATTTTGACGGAAATCTTCCTAGAACGAATACCATTGTTCCAATACCTGGGGGTAGAGGTAGTGGCACCGCTACCATGAGAGCCACGACTGGTGAGGTGGGCATAGATGATGCCTCGTGGAGGAGGCAGACAACAGATGTCGTTCAAACCTACCTTCTTTACATTTCTGAGGTGCAGCTGATTGTGGTGGAAGATTGGACATACTCCGGGACGAATTTCCAGTGTGATCCTGATTTACCACTTCCAGTGGGTGAACACTGGGATGACAGAGGTAAAAACATGTTTTTGTTATTTTTTGCATGTTTTATGTGTTATATATATGTGTGTGTGTTTTTTTGTGTGTTTGTGTGTGTGTGTGATGATGATATTGAAACTTTATGTATCGCAGATGTCAAACCGCAGAGGCTAGCAGGGATGTCACCGATCGTTAGAACGGTGGCAAGAGACTTTGAGGCTGCTCCATATGTGGAAGAGTGGATGCAGAAGAAAAGATTGTGTGGAACCTGGAAGCTTTGACTGTCGAGATTCCAGAGTATGCTCCAGTGGGAGACATTCCCCACCAGTACCAGCGACATACTGTCGGAGTATCCGATCGCATTCACCAACTGTTGACTCGAGTTATTTGAGTAGTAGTCTTCTATCGTGATCATCACACTGATTAGTTATTTTTTTGTCGGTTTGGTTATTTTCCATTCTCATCTTTAATGTATGATTGGATTCTTAGTTCTCCTTGATCAACTAGGTAGGTTGTATATGCAAAATATATGTTATGCTTTCATGTTTGTTGTTGTTTGATCCCTTGTGCAGGTAACCAAGCATCGGTGATGGCAAGGATCTGACTACATAGCACAAAGGATCAAAGGATTCAAGCGAGAAACAACATCAGATCGAGGTAGGTGATTTATTCATGATCTGCATACATTTAAAATCTAGAAAAGTATGCTTCTAATTGTTACCTGTTGTTACTAGACCCATCATAGGGCTAAAGGGATTGTGTATGTCTGCAGAGAGGATTTTCCTGCACATTTTCATGATGGAAAATAGACACAGGGGTCACTGTTAGGGGTCTCCGAGATCAGGAATGGGGAGTATAGGGACAATGATGAATTTATGTGAAACAGATGCCCCTAAAGCATGAAGGCCGAATGAGAGTGAGGGGTGAAATTATTTACGAGTACATGCCAGGACAAAGACATTGTCGTCGGAAAACATGTACAAACAAGCACATTTATACATAACTGAAATCTCTGGGATAATGACATCAGCACTACTACATATTTGGACTCCCACGTACCGTCACGTATATTTTGGGAGACAACATTAGGCTGCAAACCTACCATAGGTAATTGAGTCAGCTGCCTTGTAGACGTGATACATTGAACAAAGCATTTGCGGAGATCGGTTGTCGTACGTTAAGTCCTTGGTAATTTCTCTTTTATTTGATCAGCAAGCTGTATATTGTAGTTCACAGCTACCTAGTAATCCTTTTTCCTAGTTTGCCCCTTTTGATTTTTTATTTTTTTTTTAATTTCTAAAATGTATTTCCCATAATAAAATTTTACCCGTGCTCAGATATATTGAGATTAATGGAAATGATTCCTTAGTTTATCAACGAAGGAATCCCCTCAGATGGGAATCATGGCATGGCCCCGTATATGGCAACATTGTCCATCTCGAGATTAACCATTGGTCTGTGTTATGAAACCCAACGTTGACTTGGAATGGATAAAGGTTGTAGAAGACCCGGGGTCTTAATTGTCTCAACTTTATTTTGCTGGCAAACCAAACATTCTGCCACAAATTTTTGAATATCAGATTTAAGGCCATCCCAAAAAAATTATTTCTTCATCCCGTGGTAAGTTTTTAAAAATTCTGAGTGTCCTCCTAAAGGAGAAGTGTGCAATTCCAAAATAATATTTTGTTTTAGTTGGGAATTCTTACAAAGATATAAGTGATCTTTGTACCATAAGGAATCATTTTTCCAACTAAATGTATTAGATGTACTAGGATCTTGCTGCAACTTTTGAATGAGTGTCCATACATCTTTTTCCTTCTTCCATTCATCTCTTGCTTCGGTTATCCAATCTGGTTGGATAATAGAAATGGCACAAAGAAATGCTTCCACCTCTTCATTCTTTCTTGAGAGTGTATCTGCAACAACATTAAGCTTTCCTTTTTTGTAGATTATTTCAAAGTCATAACCCAACATCTTTGTGACCCATTTTTGTTGCTCTTCTGAAGATAGTCTTTGTTCCAAAAAGTGTTTAAGACTATCATGATCAGTTTTTACCTTGAAGTGTCTTCCCATTAGGTAAGGTCGTCATTTCTTGTTAGGATATTCTGACACAAAGGAAATAGTTAATAATAACTTAGTCTAGTGTAGAGTTAGGTAAAGTGTGTTTCTTTACCATGTACATTTGTAACTTATAATCTGACGGTCACGATTTGTAGTGATCCGACAGTTATCTCTCACCTCGGTATTAACGACACTTGATCCGTGGCTTAACACCCGATTGGTCCATGACCTCTATTTAAAGAGCATGGAGGGTCATTTTTCCGGTAACCATTTATGAGAGAAACATATGTAACTTTTCTTTTTATATTAATAAATTGCCTGAAGTAGCCGCGTTGGCTCAGGCCGTGGACTGTTTCCCTCTTTGAGGGTTTTAACCACGTGATTATACTGGTGTATTGATTTGTGATCTGTTTTTCAGTGGTGACCTTTGGTTCTTGATCTACGGAACTAACCCTGTAAATTCCTACATGGTATCAGAGCTATTTTGAGGGTCGCATCTATTATTGATCAAAATCCGAAGCCGGTTTGACTGCATGTGAATGTCATTTTGTAGATCTACTATTTCTGAATATATTTAGGCTTGGAGAACTACTCAGTTGTGTCCAGAGTGTCAGTTACAGTGAGGAACGCCTTTCGTTTCATGCAAAAAGGTTTCCGGCTGCCCAAGTTATGACAGTTTAGATATGGAGGTATAAAACATTTTTTTTGCAGTTATATTTGTTAATATGTCTGCTTATTTTGGTTCCTTTTTTATTTTCGATTTTTAGGTTTTTTTTTTATTTGCTGGAACTATACCCTCTTATCTTTGTATGCTCTTTGATGTGCGCTGCGTGCGATCTCGGCAAATCAGAAATAGGAAAAAGGGATTTTTTTTTTTGCTACATATGCTCTTTCCCCACGTCTTTGTACGATCTCGGGAAATTAGAAATAGTGAAAAAAATGATAGTTGCCAGTAAGGGTAACAGAAAATCTAACATTATTATGTAAGGCTTTGCATTTGCCTTTTTTTTTCTCGGTTTTTGTGCTTTTTGTGCAGGAAAAGGCACGCACACCGAAGAGTTTAAAAAAAAAAAAAAAAAAAAAAACCCTTCCTCCTTTCAAACAATAGCGTGATCCTTTTACTATCTCACTTGGTGAGGGGTTAGTTTATGAGAATAGAGGTCTTGGGTTCAAGTCTCCTTCTCAAGCTTCTTTTGTAAAAAAAATTTGTTCAAAGGGGCGGAATTTAAAAAAAAAAAAAAGCCGCACTTCATCCTGTTCCCGTAACTATTCGACATCTACAACTCAGATTTTTCAAAAGGCATAACTTCTTCATCCAGAAGCCGTTTTTCGAGCCATTTTTTTTAAACGGCCCAATTTTTTAAGATATTTCCATTGAAGCAGTTAGTTTCAGCTTTTTTTAGCTTTAGTTTTTTTTTTAATGGAAAGTGCATGCTCGGTTATTCTTAACAACACCAATTATTTCCAATGGCTACCTCACATGGTAGATATACTTAGAAGTAAAGGGCTTTATAGAATAGCCACAGGACAAGAAACTAAACCTTCTGATGATGATAAAGCTACTAAATGGGAAAATAAACAAGATCAAGCACGAGGGTTGATAGGAATGTCCATTGTTCAAGATCTTTGATTTCATATCCTTGACATTGACACCCCTGATGAAGCCCTAGAAAAGCTAAAAACTGTTTTTGGCATTCAAAATCAAATCAAGGCCCACCAGCTTGAAAATGAGTTGCTTACTTTGGACCCCAATAACTTCTCCTCCATTGAATATTTTATGTCCAAATTCAAGACCCTCAGAATTCTTTTAGAAGGTTGTAAGATCATAAAGGATGATGGTAGCCTCATCTATTGCATTCTTGCTAAGCTTGGCCCTGCATGCTATGTATTTGTTTCTGCCTTCCATTCCACTAGAGAATCCATCATTTCTTCAGGAACCACCTACAAGAATCCCTCTTTTGATTCCTTTTGTGATTCTTTGATAAGAGAACAAGAAAAAATTTTACACCTTGGTCTTATCACTGCTGGAAACGCTTCTAAGAAAGCCTTAGCAGCCCAACAACAACCATATCAAAATAATCCCAAGAAGCAGTATCCAAAAAAATATGGTCCTAAACCAGACAAGGGCCCTAAGCAATTTCAACCACAAACTGAAAAATCAAATCACCAAATAATAAGGCAAATCAAAACAAAGGGAAGAAGACATATAGACATTGCAACTTTTTCAATCGGGATGGCCATATAGATTCCAAATGTTTTAAGAAGATGGAAGCCTTAGAAGCAGCAATGAAGAAGCACAACATCAATTTGGAGCGCTCTTCACCTTCATCTTCGGGCATGGCACTTTCTGCTTGTGGTTGTCAAGCATCAAGATCTTGTTATGCATTAAATGTATCTTCTTCTTCTCCTTCTCATGAGTGGCTCATTGATTCTGGAGCTTCTTACCACATGGCTAAAAATAAATCCATGTTTTCTTCTTTAAATGATTGTAACACCAAACATATTTATGTTGGTGATGATAGATCTCTTAGTGTTGTAGGATCTGGAACCATTCATCTAGATAATGGTCATTTTAATGATGTACTATGTGTTCCTACCTTGTCATGCAACCTTCTATCTGTTTATCAGATAACTCATTCAGGTGAAGGGAAAATAGTAGAATTCTCACCTCATGATGTTGTAATCAAGGACCTCAAAGATCCTAAACATATTTTAGATATTGGCATTGCTGATGATTCCACAAGGTTGTATAAGTTTGACAACTTTGGGTCATCATGTCTTCCCTTTGTTTTTGTTGCTCATAATGATGATGTGAGCAAACTTTCGCATGAGCAATTTAGTCACTTAAACTATCACTCTCTTCAAACTCTATGTAAGGAAAATATGGTGATGGGCCTTCCTATGGTATCTTGCTGAGATGGTGTTTGCTCCAGATGTGTACTCGGAAAACATCATCGAGATAGTTTTGACAAACGTGCCTCTTGGCACGCTTCAACCCCTTTGCAGCTTGTGCATAGTGATTTATGTGGTCCACTTCCTGTTATTTCTTCCTTTGGTTGCAAGTACTTCTTAACTTTCATTGATGATTTTTCCAGATTCACTTGGGTATATTTCTTAAAACTCAAGAGTGAAGTTTTTAACATGTTCTTGGCCTTTAAGGCCTTTGTTGAGAAACAATCTGGACATCAAATTCTTAAGTTAAGATCAGAAAATGGTGGAGAATATGTTAACAAAAAATTTATCAACTTCTGCACTGAGCATGGCATTCAATTGCAACATATTGTTCCATATACTCCACAAAAAAATGGTGTAGTTGAAAGGAAGAATCACACCTTAAAAGAAATGGTTAATTGTATGCTTCAATCTAAAGGACTTGGTCTCAATTTTTGGGCAGAAGCCATTAACTGTGCAAATTACATAGTAAATCGCACTCCTACTAAGGTTTTAAAGAATATAACTCCAGAAGAAGCTTGGAGCTCAATCAAACCAGATGTAAGTCATTTTCGTGTTTTTGGAAGTGATGCTTGGGCCCATATTCCAGATGCGAAACATAAAGCCTTAGAACCTAAGAGTGAAAAATGTATTTTTGTTGGATATTCTGAATATGTCAAAGGATATAGACTTCTTCAACCAAAATCCAAAAATATTATCTGTTATCGACAATTATTGTCTACCCTAGAGACAGCCTAGAGTTGCTATAGACCAGTGCCTAGGACATCTTAGCATAGCAACGAGCTCATAATATATCTTGGGTTGTCAATCCAAAAGCTCTCTTACTATCTCTTGTAAAACAAGGAAATTAGTTTAAATGGAACCAAACTCTCTCAGAAGTTGATACAAAGATAAGAATAATGTAGGAACAGCATGCAAAACTCCAATACAAAAGCATCGATAGTTAAGAGACAGCGTACTGCAAAGAGGGTCAGTTCAAATAGTATGCCACAGAAATCAAATATCAGAAAGTGGATGCAGTGAGGAAAACATGAAGGAGATACTAGTTAACATGAGGCTGATACCCAGATACACAACAGAACCATATATGGGCTTATCCAACTAAGAATCCATACATGACAATGGCGTTTTAAAAGCACCCTCCTCAAGTAACTAATATAGAAAAAAATATGAATGACATGAACATGGAACAATATATCATGACTAGGCCTATTTAAAGCGCTTGACTAATCCAAGTATGGGCACCAACTAGGATGAATCCTTACTTAAGATCAGTGAGCCACTCGCATTCTAGAACATGATACAAGAAGATAAATGCAATTAAATGAGATATTATATTAACACATAAGAAAAGATTACATACTGTGGGATACCAAAGACCAGAATCCTCATTACATTTATAACTCCTCCTCACTGAGACCCTACGGGCTCTGAGCCTTCATACAGAAACTTTACAAGATGTATACAAAGCCTTTCACTGCACAGTTTGCTGATAGAAATCTGGAACCCTTACAATGTCTTTTTTCTGGGTTTTTATAGAAAAGATAGAGAATTCTAGAGAAGGAGGTAGATGGAGCACATTTAATGATTTGATTTGAACAAAATGGATGGAAAACCCCAGACCCATAATATACTTGTTGCAACCTTGAAATGTCGGGAGGCAGAACTGCTACTCGCCTATGGAGTAAATGTTGTAGGTGTAGATGTCTCTAGAGATGAGGGATGCGTGAAGATAAAGTAAGTGCAATATCGTACTTCTTCTTCTAGAGAAATCTAATGAGATTGTCCCGATAGATAATTGTACTTTCCGCTCTTATTACAACCAGCATTTAAGGTTTAAGCTGCCAGGGCTCGCCGATCATTCCCCGTATATGTATGCCGCCCAATTATTACCTTGCCGCGTAATCTTGCCTCCCGGATGTATTTGCAGATTCAATGGATTTTGTTTTTGGGCCCCTATTAATTTGGTCATATCATGTTAATTACCGTTAGCCTCTTAAATTGCTTTTAAGAACCTGGCTCTGAGAAGATCTCGCCCCTCAGAATTTAAGGCGACTCGGAGCAACCTTCAATATAAATCTATAAAAACTCCAGAATAAATTAGAAAAACCAGACGGGGACGATGAATTATGGAGGGGTTGACGGAAATGGAGACGAAGGCATGACCAAGCGGGAGGAATGCACAGGGTGGTGGAGAAAATGCAATGGAATAGCGGAGAATGGGCTGGAAAAGGGTTATAACATAAGAACGTCAAAATACAATGAATGAATCGGATTTAGACAAGTGGATGTATGACAGATTGCATGGAGGGTATGACGTGGAGATATGGGTTGATGGCGTGGCGGGGGGTGGACTTAGTCAACAATCAATTACGCAGACGATCCTGACCCTTCATCCTTAAAACGAGATCGACGGCTGGAATAGCATTTGGAGCGACGGATAACGGGCCCGGAGTACGATTTCCCCTTGTTATCGTTCATGCAGAACCGGAGGATGATCGCCATTAGATGGAAGCTAGCAGATCTGACGGAGATGATTTATTCCGCTGCGCATCTTTGCTCTTACCTTTAATGCGCGAAATGGCAGTTTGCAAGATCATACACTTGGACATCGGCTATGCGACCTATGGAATCACTGCCCAAGCGGGAACATTGTTTCGCCTCAAAGAATGGTGGTGCGGAATTCACCACCTAAGCCAAAGCGGCCACCACTAAGAGATTAAAAATGGTCGTCGACGGTTTTGGATCAAGCATAAGATTCAGTCACAGTCCCAAAACATGTGCTAATGGGCCTTCGCTTTTTAACACACTGCTTTTTCAAAATATAAGTCATATGAATCATCAAAACAAAAAGGGCTGAGACCCAATATAAATTTTAATTGCGGGTTTAAGCCTTTGCAGTGTATTTTGTGGGCAGAAATAGTAATGTTAAGCAGAATATGGGGGTTTTAGGCCACGACAGGGGTTTTAAACGGATTTGAATGGGGCTGTTGGCCAAAGTTCTGAATGGAGGGGCTGATATGTACAACATTTGAGCGGTCTGCCAATGTTTTAAACCATTTTCTGGCTTCACCGTCCAAAGATTGCACAAATAATCTTAAGACCACATCTAAATATTCAACATTAAAGTTCTCTACGAAAGAACAGAAAGTCTCAAGATGTTTCTGAGCATCAATTTCATTTTCTCCATTAAATCTAGGTAGAATCTTCAAATAATCCTGTGGCATATCATTTAGCACTTTGGGTAAGGCCAGTGGAGCATATTTGTTCAGGAGAAAAGCTGGTACATTAGCCATTGGAGGAGGTGGAGGTTGTGCAATAATCTGAGGTGCAAATGAAGGAAGGGGAGGAGGAGGAAGTGGAGTATGTATAAAAATGGGAATAAATTGCACAGAAGCTGGAGGTGTAGATGGGAATAGTTCACGGTTAACAGCAGCTACTTATGTGACTTCTTTAACTTCTTCAGCCTCAGGGGTAGGATGAGGGTTATCTTTGGTTCTAGCACTTCCCCTGGGTGGGCTATCTGAGTAATATTCGGGATTTTCCTCAGTGGAGTCGGGATTTTCCACTGGGATTTCCTGAGAAGAAGAGGATGGATGATCTTCTACAGAATATTCAGGGACTTCAGCACGGGCTGATTGTCTTTCTTTCCAAATTCTTCTATGAATAATCTTCTCTGGGTCAAATACAAAGGTTGTCATTAACTTAGAGGAATCTGAGCTCAAATGTGGCTTTCGATGAGCCAGGACTACCAATAGATTTATCAAATAAAGAACAGTGGAGTCGCCAAGGTGAGAGATACGCAACTCTTCAACTCTCTGTGCTCACCTGATTAGAGAGTGAATATGATTTGTCGAGGCCCAGGGAAACTGATATTCTTAAATTCGATCCACGGCAACGGCGCCAGAAAGATGTTGTCGACAATTATTGTCTACCCTAGCGACAGCCTAGAGTTGCAATAGACCAGTGCCTAGGACATCTTAGCATAGCAAGGAGCTCATAATATATCTTGGGTTGTCAATCCAAAAGCTCTCTTACTATCTCTTGTAAAACAAGGAAATTAGTTTAAATGGAACCAAACTCTCTCAGAAGCTGATACGAAGATAATAATAATGTAGGAACAGCATGCAAAACTCCAATACAAAAGCATCAGACAGTTAAGAGACAGCTCAAATAGTATGCCACAGAAATCAAATATCAGAAAGTGGATGCAGTGAGGAAAACATGAAGGAGATACTAGTTAACATGAGGTTGATACCCAGATACACAACATAACCACATATGGGCTTATCCAACTAAGAATCCATACATGACAATGGCGTTTTAAAAGCACCCTCCTCAAGTAACTAATATAGCAGAAAATATGGATGAAATGAACATGGAACAGTATATCATGACTAGGCCTATTTAAAGCGCTTAACTAATCCAAGTATGGGCACAAACTAGGATGAATCCTTACTTAAGATCAGTGAGCCACTCGCATTCTAGAACATGATACAAGAAGATAAATGCAATGAAATGAGATATTATATTAACACATAAGAAAAGATTACATACTGTGGGATACCAAAGACCAGAATCCTCATTACAGTTTAACTCCTCCTTACTGAGACCCTATGGGCTCTGAGCCTTCATACAGAAACTTTACAAGATGTATACAAAGCCTTTCACTGCACAGTTTGCTGATAGAAATCTGGAACCCTTACAATGTCTTTTTTCCTAGTATTTATAGAGGAAATAGAAAATTGTAGAAGAAGAGGTAGGTGATGCACATTTAATGATTTGATTTGAACAAAATGGCGGAAAAACCCCCACGCCCATATTACTTGACAACCTTGAAATGCTGAGTGTACTCTGCTACTGCTCCATGGAGTAAATGTTGTAGGTGTAGATGCCTCTAGAGATGAGATGCGCAAGATAAAGTATGCAATACTCTGTACTTTCTTCGAGAGAGAAATCTACTGAGGATTAAACCTGGAGGATAATTGTACTTTCTGCCTCTCATCTTTTGAATCCACATCTAAGGTTTTAAATACCCGAGGCTCAGTTTCTCAATCATTCCCTGGTATCTTTATGCCGCCCAATTAATATTGCCTTGCTGCATAATCTTGCCCCTGGATGTATTTGCAGGATTCGATGGATTTTGTTTCTGCTCCCATTAATTTGGTCATATCATAGCAACTACCACTAGCCTCCTTCTTAAATTTCTGCTTTTAAGAACTGTCCTTAGAGAAGATCTCGGCCCCTGTAACGAAGGCGATACCTTACGACAGCTCCTTCTCAATATAAACCAGCAAAACCCGCAAATACATTAGAAAAACCAAACACAGGTGTGAGGAACATGGAGGGGTCGACGATAACGACGGTGAGGACATGGCCAAATGGTAATGGCGTGTGGAGTTGGCGGAAAGATTACAGGGTGGTGGAGAGAATGTAATGGAATAGCGAAGAATGGGCTGGCAAAGGGTTATAACGTAAGAACTTCAAAATACAATAAATGAATCGGATTTGGACAGGTGGATGTACGACAGATTGCATGGAGGGCATGACGTGGAGATATGGGTTGATGGCGTGGCGGGGGGTGGACTTAGTCAACAATCAATTACGCGGACGATCCTGACCCTTCGTCCTTAAAATGAGATCGACAGCTGGAACAGCATTTGGAGCGACAGATAGCGGGCCCGGAGTACGATTTCCCCCTGTTATCGTTCGTGCAGGTCCGAAGGATGATCGCCGTTAGATGGGAGCCAGCAGATCCGACGGCAATGGTGAATTCCGCTGCCCGTTTTCGGTCTGATCTTTAATGCGCGAAATGGGCGGTTTCGGCATCGTACACTTGGACACTTGTCATGCGATCTATGGAATCATTGGCTCCAAGGGAAATACCGCTCGCCCAGCAATGGCGGTGCGGAATTAACCGTTGGTTTTCAGGCGCGGGGGCCACCATGGTAGATTAAAATATGGGTCGTCGATTTGTTTTGGATCGGGCGGCTAAGATTTGGCCCGAAAACATAAAGCGATGGGCTCCTTTCATTTTAACACACGGTTTTGCACATAAGTCACATGGGGAATCAAAACAAAAGGGGCTGAGACCCGATATAAATTTTAATTGCGGGTTTAAGCCTTTGCAGTGTATTTTGTGGGCATAAATAGTAATGTTAAGCAGAATATGGGGGTTTTAGGCCACGACAGGGGTTTTAAACGGATTTGAATGGGGCTTTTGGCCAAAGTTCTTAATGGAGGGGCTGATATGTACAACATTATCTTTAGAAGAGATGTAAAATTTAATGAAAATATATCAGCCTACGAGCCTAGTTCGGCAAGTATGCCACCTTTGGCCTGCGAGCCTGATTCGGCATATGTGCCACCTCTCTCTCTATCTCTTCTATTTTTAATAGCATTCCTTCTAGTTCAGATGATGACAACGAGGATGGTAATCCCCCTCCATATTTTGAAATTGTTCCTTATACTCCACCACTTCCAAGATGGGTCTGCTCTACTCGAGATGCAGCAGGTTCTATTGCAGGTGACCTTACCGATCGACGATGTACATGTTCTCAATTCGAAAGAGCCTCTTCCTTATTGGCTCAAGTTCCAGAAAAAACTTGATCCAGAAACCTTTGAAGAAGCCTACGGTCATCCAGATTGGGATGAAGCTATGAATGAAGAGTATCGTTCCTTATTGGCAAACAATACTTGGGATCTTGTTCCTCTTCAAAAAGGAAGAAAACTCGTCAGATGCAGATGGGTTTACAAAACCAAGTTTGGACCAGATGGAAAAGTGGATAGACATAAAGCTCGTCTTGTTGCTAAAGGATTTTCACAAGTTGAAGGCATTGACTATACTGAAACCTTCTCCCCTGTTGCCAAAATGAATTCTATATGCCTTGTTCTTTCCCTTGTTGCCTCCTTTAAATGGGAAGTCCATCATATGGATGTTAAATCTGCCTTCTTACGTGGAGATTTGCATGAAGAAATCTACATGGCACAACCCCCTCACTTTATCCAAAAAGACTCCAGCCTTGTTTGTCGCCTTAGGAAGTCTCTTTATGGTCTCAAAAAAGCTCCTCGGGCTAGGTATGCCAAAATGGATAGATTTCTATTAGATAATGGCTTTTCTAGGTGTCATTCTGACAACACTGTCTATACAAAGAAAGTGGGTAAGTCCTTCACCATCCTTGTTCTTTATGTTGATGATCTTATCCTTACTGGTAGTGATCCAAACCATATAAACCATGTGAAGTCTAGCCTCAAAAAGAAGTTTGAAAAGACAGACTTAGGACACTTGCATTATTTCCTTGGTCTTCAAGTCTTGCAATCCAAGGAAGGCATTACCCTCTCTCAGTCCAAGTATGCATGTGATATTCTACACCATTTTCACATGGAAGACTATAAGCCAGCCCCTTCTCCCTTTCAGTTTGGAGTCAAGCTTTCAGTCACTTGTACTACCCCTGAAGTTGATGCTACCTTATATCGTCAACTTGTTGGTAAAATTTTGTATCTAACTCATACTCGTCTTGACCTTTCCTTTGTCGTTGGTCTTGTTGCTCGATTTATGCACCAACCTCATGAAAGTCACTGGAAAGTAGCTAAAAGAATACTTTGATATATTCGAGGTACAGTTCAATTCGGGATTAATTATAGTGCAGAAGCATCTCCATCTTTGATTGTTTTCACTGATTCTGATTGGGTTGGTGACCCTGATGATCGAAAGTCTACTGCAGGATATGTATTCACTCTTGGTTCATGACCTATTACTTGGTCTTGTAAGAAACAAAGTGCCATCTCTCTTTCTTTAGCAGAAGCAGAGTATCATGGTGCAGTTGAAGCCAGCAAGGAATCCATGTGGCTTCGTTAGATTCTGTCTGAATTTGGTCTTCATCAACAGCATCCAACTACACTTTGGTGTGATAATCATAGTGCCATTCAGCTATGTAAAGATCCAGTTCATCATCAGCATATGAAACACATTGAACTCCACATTCACTTCATCAGAAATCTCATTCATGATCGTGTTCTTGAAGTGCAGTATTGTCCAACCAATGATCAAGTAGCCAATATCTTTACAAAGGCTCTCACAAAAGCAAAGTTTACCAAACTTCGATCCATGCTTGGAGTTTAGGAAAGTTTTCATTAAGGGGGGATAGGCTCTAATGCCTCCTTCTTTCTTCTATTGTGTCACTTTTGTAAATCCTTCAATCCTATCCCAATTTGTTCTTAAGGGGGGGATGTTAGGATATTTCGACACATAGGAAATAGGCTCCTTTTGTGTCACCTTTGTAAATCCTTGAATCCTTTCCCAAGTTGTTCTTAAGGGGGGATGTTAGGATATTCCGACACATAGGAAATAGTTAAGAATAACTTAGCCTAGTGTAGATTTAGGTAAAGTGTGTTTCTTTACCATATACATTTGTAACTTATAATCCGACAGTCACGATTTGTAGTGATCCGACGGTTATCTCTCACCTCAGTATTAACAACACTTGATCCATGGCTTGACACCCGATTGGTCCATGATCTATATTTAATGAGCATGGAGGGTCATTTGTTCGGTAACCGTTTATGAGAGAAACATATGTAACTTTTCTTTTTATATTAATAAATTTCCTGAAGTGGTCGGGTTGGCTCAGGTCTGTTTCCCTCTTTGAGGGTTTTAACCACATGATTATACTGGTGTACTGATTTGTGATCTGTTTGTGAGCGGTGACCTTTGGTTCTTGATCTGCGGAACTTACCCTTTAAATTCCTACAGTTCTTTAGTGCATGTAGTATTGCTAACATTTCCTTCTCATAAATAGTTTTTTGTAAATACTTTTCTTTGATTGGACGACTTTCAAAAGCAATGGGTCTTCCTTCTTGCATTAAAGTAGCACCAATTCCATTTCCTGAGGCATCACATTCCACAATAAAGGTTTTTGTGAAGACTGGCGTAGCTAAGACCAGTGCTAGGCACATTGCCTCTTTAAGATTTTCAAAGGCCTTAGTTGCTTCAGGAGTCCATGAAAATGCATATTTCTTCAATAATTTTGTTAGAGGTGCTGCTATTCTCCCATAATTCTTAACAAACTTGCGATAATACCCTGTTAACTCGAGAAATCCTCGCAACTGCTTTATGGTTGTGGGGACTTTCCATTCCTTTATGGCTTTAATTTTTTTAGCGTCTACCTTAACAGCCTCGTGAGATACAATATGACCCAGATATTCCACCTCTTGTACTCCAAAGAAACATTTGGATGTTTTTGCATATAATTGTTTCTCCTGCAATAGTTTTAGCACCCTGTCAACATGTTGAACATGATCCTTCAAATACCTGTTGAATATTAGTATATCACCAAAAAATACTAGCACAAATTTTATAAGGAAGGGTTTGAAAATAGATTCATCAACCCTTGAAATGTAGAAGGTGAATTGGTAAGGCCAAAAGGCATGACCAAAAATTCATAATGACCCTCATGAGTTCGAAATGTTTTTTTCAGAATATCTTCAGTCTTCATTCTAATTTGATGATATCCTGAACGAATATCCAACTTGGTAAAATAAATTTCTCCATGTAATTCATCCAATAATTCATCAATCATAGGAATGGGAAATTTATCTTTAATGGTGAGCTTATTGAGCTCCCTATAATCCAGACACATGAGCCATGATCCATCCTTCTTGTGTACCAATACTACAGGAGCAGAGAAAGAACTTTGAATAGGTTGAATTATACCCGCCTCTAACATTTCTGCAATCATACGTTCAATTTCGCTCTTTTGGACATAAGGATATCTATAAGGCCCGATGTTTGGAGGAACACTTCCCGGAATCAAATGAATAGCATGATCATGATCACGAATAGGTGGGAGTCCTTTGGGAGTTTCAAACACCTTGGAATGATTGTCCAAGACTTTTTGGAGATCTGTAGAAATAGATGATTTTGATGTTGGAACTTCTAGTGAGCATAATTGTGCAATTACGCCTTGTTGTTCTTTCTTCAAAAGATTCTTCATGACATCAGAGCTTATTATCTTTCTCGGCTTCCCTGCGATACCCTGTAATTTGACTTCCTTTCCTTATGAGAAAAAATTCAAGAAAAGTTCTTGAAAATTAAAAGCTACCATCCCCAAATATTGTAACCAGTGTACTCCTAGTACAACATCAACACCTCCCATAGGAATGGAAAGCATTGGAATATTCAATACATATTCCCCCATGGTTAGTTTGATATTATGGCATTTTCTAGATCAATTTATAGTTCCTCCATTTGCAACCATCACTTGACATTCTGGTGATGGGTATAGGAAAAAAATGAATACCTTGGCTACCTTACAATGAATAAAATTATGGGTACTACCCGAATCAATCAACCCTATTACCTTTTTCTTCTTGATATGTCCTTCTATATTGAGATTTTAAGGACTGGTAATTCCTGCCAATGAATTACACAATATGGTCGGATTCATTTCTTCCTCTTCTAGGGTTAGTTGCTAGTGTATATCCTCTTCTTTTGAAGATTCTTATTAATTTTATTCTTCCTCTTCACAATCTATGTAAAATAATTTCTTCTCAGCACACTTATGACCTTTAGTGTATTTTCTCTCACAACTGTAGCAAATCCCTTTTTCTCTTTTTTCTTTCAATTGTTGTGGTGTCAACCTTGTAGGTTGTGGAAGTCTAGGAGTAGCAACACATCCATATTTATATATGTGATTGGTAGGCTTCTTTGTTGCCATAATTTTACATTCAATGTTTCTTGCCAACCTGAATGCCTTTTCCAATGAATCGGGTTCCCAAACGTGAACTTCATGTTGGATGTTATCCTTTAAAGTCCCTATGAAGACATCAATCTTGTGTTCCTCTGGAATATTAGTTACCCTTATATTCAATTTTTGGAAGTCTTCAATGTGCTCCGCCACTAAACCCTTTTGTTTGAGATTTATCAATTGGCTAAAGAAGGTATTTCTTTTTGTATCCTCATAATGTGTTATCATTTCCTCCGTAAAAATTGACCAAGTGACAATTTTTTTACGGGAGCAAAGCCATAAATACCATACAAATGTATTTTGTTCTAAATTTAAAGCAGCAATGCGTACCTTTTGTGTGTTTTGCACATTATTGAGATCAAAATATTGCTCCATCTATAGTATCCATGTTACGGGATCCTTTCCATCAAACTTCCTCATATCCATATTTGGAATATGGTGGTTCTTCCATCCAACATTAGAGTTTATGAAATCACGATTAACATTTATTTTGTTCTCATCATCAGTTTCCTCTACTATCTTTTCGCCATCAGGAAACATTTCTTGTATCAACTTTTCCAAACCTTCGATGTCTACTTTTATATCATTCTTCATGTTTTCCATTTTTTCATCGATCTTAGCTTCCATGTCATCCATCTTAGCTTCCATGCCTTCCATATTAGCTTCCAAACCATTCATATTAGCTTCCACGCCTTTCTTCAAACAATCCATCTTAGTTTCCACACCTTTCTTCAAAACTTCCATTTCATTTTTTGTTGCTCTTTGCGATAGAGAAATTTGGTGCACTTGCTCTTGTAATTATGATATCTCATGTTGTGTTTCTTCGTCTTCATGAGTCGTAGTAGAGCCTTCTAAAGGCTTAATGGGTGTTGAATTCTTTTTAGGGGGAATTAAAGAACCCAATACTGATATCTATTCTTCAATATGCCCTTGGAATAAATTCAAACTAAAATTTTTCAAACGAGGCTTATGTAATTTGAAAAAAATACACACTTTTTTTCTTGCTTTTGAGGAGCTTGATATTGAGCTGAATTATATCTGTGATTTCGGATCTTCAATACTTGAAATTTGGCCCTGAAGTAGCCTCTGAATCATCTTTCGAATGCCATAGGCCTGACCTAATTTGGATTCTTCAAGACAAAGTTATGCCCAATCTCCCTCGATGACATAATTATGGACTGGTTCAGTAGAGCGAAATTGTACGACTTGCCACATGTCATTGTTTCCTTTTTCGGCTCTAAAATTGATATAATAAAAACTACAGTCTGTGTACTTCCAGCCACTTTTTACAGAATCTCAATCCAATGCTCAGGGAGAGAGTTATGACGTTTTTCCCATGGTCACCTCTTTGAGATGAAATTTGGGAGCCTAAAATAATCTGAACTTCCACAGATCATATCTCCCAAAATATTACGAACCAAGATCTGAAATTTTTAGAGGAGGTTCTTTAGGATTTCGGCTTCGTACTGTGAAAATTTCAGTTTTTGAAACCTCGTATATGAAAAATTATAGTGAAAATTCCATGATGACCTGTTTTAGTTGAAATTCTGGAGCCTGAAAAAACCCTAACTTTGAAAAAGAATATCTCTGAAAATATTGCAAATGAAGATCTGAAATTTTTACAGGAGGTTCCCCAAGATTTCAGCTTCGTGATGTACAAATTTTAGCTTCTGAACCTTCGTATAAAAAAATTATTGCAAAAATTCCACAATGACCTGTTTGGAGCAACAAAACCCTAGAATCCAAACCTCTTATACCAAATGTTATGAAACCAACTCCAAAAATAGAAGAAAAGAGAGATAAATGCCTTATAAATTAGCCACTTCGAGGGGGGAACCTCCAATACATCACATAAATGAACAATTCTTGGATGATACAGATGACCGAAACCTCCTTCTATATATAGGAGTCCATGGGCCCATAATATAATCCTAGCCGACCTAACAATAACAATGTAAGGGCACAATAATAACAATATTGGGGTTACAAGGGTACAACAATAAAAATAAGGGGGCTACACTAATAAAAATAAGGGACTAAACTAGTAGTATAGGGACCTAACAGTCTATCAGTTTGGTTATTTTTGACCCTTGTGGTTTTGAATGTCCAAACAGATTCTCAACCGAGTTCTCCTCCACCTGAACCATGTCAACCCCATGTTGATCTTAAGGTTGACCCCTCGCCTTCCTCGCCCATTTCCTGACCTCATTCTTCCTCTTCGCCTGGTGGAATTCTAGATTCTAGTAACCAGGTGGATAAGAAGAAGAAGAAGAAGAAGTCGAAGAAGAAGAAGAAAAATAAGCAGGGGTAAACCAACAACCATTACTACCCATGAAACTAATATTGATAAACCTCCCATTTCATCCCATAAATTCAAATTCCCTTGCAACCTATGTGAGGGTGACCATATTCTCAGAGATTGCCCTTGTATTCCCAAGGTGTTAGAAATGTGGTCCGTTGGCTCGATTCATCCTTCATCATCAACCTCTGGGCATTATGCTGAGGATGAGCCTTCAGCTAGAGATAATAAGACTCATAAGAAACAGGGTAAAATCAAAATTCACTGTAACACCAGATGAAATTCGCTCCATGTGTGGAAGGAGCAGATGCAAAAGAAGAGATTGTGCGGAACTTGGACGCTCTGACTGTCGGGATTCCAAAGTATGCTCGAGTGGGAGAAATTCCCCGCCAATACCAGCGGCATACTGTCAGAGTATCTGATCGCATTCACCGATTGTTGACTCGAGTTATTTGAGTAGTAGTATGCTATCGTGATCATCACGCTGATTAGTTATTTTCCTGCCGGTTTGGTTATTTTCCATTCTCGTCTTTAATGTATGATTGGATTCTTAGTTCTCTGTGATCAACTATGTAGGTTTTATATGCAAGATATATGTTATGCTTTCACGTTTGATGTTGTTTGATTCCTTGTGCAGGTAACCAAGCGCCGCCGACGGTGAGGATCTGACTACGGAGCACAAAGAATCAAAGGATTCAAGTGAGGACAACATCAGATCGAGGTAGGTGATCTATTCATGATCTGCATACATTTACAATCTAGGAAAGTAGGCTTCTAATTGTTCCATGTTGTTACTATACCCATCCTAGGGCTAGAGGGATCGTTTATGTCCGCAGAGAGGATTTTCCTACACATTTTCATGATGGAAAATAGACACAGGGGTCATTGTTAGGGGTCTTCAGGATCAGGAACTGGGAGTACAGGGACAATGACAAATTGTTGTACAACAGATGCCCCCTAAAGCATGAAGGTTGAATGAGAGTGAGGGGTGAAATGATTTATGAGTACATGCCAGGACGAAGATGTTGTTGTCAAAAAACCTGTGAAAACAAGCACATATATACATAATTGAAATCTCTGAGATAATCACATCAGCACTACTACGGATTTGGACTCCCACGTATCGTCGCGTATATTTTGGGAGACACCATTAGGCTGGAAACCTAACATAGGTAACTGAGTCGGCAGCCTTATAGACGTGATACATCAAACATATCATTTGGAAAGATAGGTTGTCACAAGTTAAGTCATTGGTCATTTCCCTTTCATTTGATCACCAAGGTGTATATTGCAGTTCACGACTAGCTGGTAATCCTTTTTCCTAGTTCACCCTTTTTTCTTTTCTTTTCTTTTTTTTTCTAAAATTTATTTTCCACGATAGCATTTTACCTATGCTCATCTTAGATTGAGATCAATGGCAACGATTCCTGAGTTTATCAAGCAATGAATCCCCTCATATGGGAATCCTGGTCCATTTTATTCTTTCGAAAATGTTGGTGCCCCGTATATGGAAACGTTGTCCCTCCCGAGATTAACCATTCGTCTGCTGGTTTGGTTATTTTCGACCCATGTGGTTCCAAATGTCTAAACGGCTTCTCAACCGATTTCTCCTCCACATGAACCATGTCAAGCCCATGTTGATCTTAAGGTTGACCCCTTGCCTTCTTCGCCCATTTCCTCACCTCGTTCTTCCTCTTTGCCTGGTGGAAGTCAGTATTCTAGTAACCAGGTGGCTAAGAAGAATAAGAATAAGTCGAAGAAGAAGAAGAAAAATAAGCAAGGGGTAAACGAGCAACCATTGCTACCCATGCAACTAATATTGAGAAACCTCCCATTCCGTCTCGTAAAGTCAAATGCCCTTGCAAGCTATGCGAGTGTGACCATCTTCTTAGAGATTTCCCTTGTATTCCCAAGGTGTTAGAAGTGTGGTCTGTTGGCCCGATTCATTCTTCATCATCAACCTCTGGGCAATATGCTGATGATGAGCCTTTAGCTAGAGATAATAATACTCATAAGAAACATGGTAAAATCAAAATTCCCTGCAACACCAGCTGAAGGTCACTCCATATGTGGAAGGAGCGAATGCAGAAGAAGAGATTGCGCGGAACCTGGATGCTTTGACTGTCGAGATTCTAGAGTATGCTCGAGTGGGAGACATTCCTCGCCAGTACCAGCGGCATAATGTCAGAGTATCCGGTCGCATTCACTGATTGTTGACTCGAGTTATTCCAGCAGTAGCCTGCTATCATGATCATCACACTGATTAGTTATTTTCCTGTTGGTTTGTTTATTTTCCATTCTTGTCTTTAATGTATGATTGGATTATTATTTCTCCTTGATTAAATAGGTAGGTTGTGTATGAAAGATATATGTTATGCTTTCACATTTTTTGTTTTTTGATCCCTTGTGCAGGTAACCAAGCACCAGAGACGGTGAGGATTTGACTACGGAGCATAAAGGATCAAAGGATTCAAGCGAGGAAAAACATCAGATCGAGGTAGGTGATTTATTCATGATCTTCATACATTTACAATCTAGGAAAGTAGGCTTATAATTGTTCCCTGTTGTTACTAGACCCATCCTAGGGCTAGAGGGATTGTCTATGTCCATAGAAAGGATTTTCCTGCATAACAGAGGGCCAAGGCTAAGCCCTCGCCCCTTACCCCAAACCTCCGCAGATTAAACTTTAAATAATTTTTGTGGGTTATGGTTTAATAAGAACCATGGTGGCTTGGTCAGTGAACGCGTTGCATTATTTGTTGTGAGGTCAGAGGTTCGACTCCGCTGGAGGTTAATTTGGACTTCAACCAAATTTTTGGTGGCCCGGCATTGCCACATGGCGGCCTCCAGTTGGGCCACGTGGAAGCATGTGGCTGGCCACCATCCAACCAATGAAATTTTCCAACACCAGCACCATTTGATGGTAAGCATAAAAAAAAATGATTTCAAACAATCACAAGAGGCCATGTGGCATCCTGCCACGGGCCAAAATTTGCCCAGTCAACTGTCCTTTTTTGCAAAATTTGTCTGTTTGGGAAAACAAACATAACTTGTTTCTGGGAGCACACCGTTTAATTTTTCCGTGAAATGATTTGCGTCGGATTCAGAACAACGAGATCTACGTGGTCATTTAGGTTCCACACCATTCCGAAAACTTTCATTTTTGAGCATATTTTTTAGCACCTAATGAGGTACTCAAAGGAAGAGAGCGTTGTAGGGAGTGCACCACGTGTGGACACATAGGAGGTGGCCCGCTAAAAGAAACTAGTTGACTGGAGTTTGCAGAGGACATCGTACTGAGGGGTATTAGTTGTTATGTTAGAGCCGTCACCTGAGGTGTCAAATGTGCTTGTGACAAGGTCCCGTCTAGAGAGGACTAATTTTTAAGTCTCTCGTACAGGTCCTTGGAGAAATCAACAAGCTTCTCTTCCATGGAGACCAAAAGCCCCATCCAAATTTGGCTATAATGTAGCAGGTGCCCACCAAAGCAAACCCTGCACTGAGCACGAGCACCAAACCCTTGCCATCATGATTTAGATTTTCCACAGAGAGTACCCTTCATGCTAATTGTCCACTAAACATTTATGATAATATAGTGGCAAACACTTTAAACTTATTAAATAAACTACTATTTTAATTCATTAGATATGTGTTACATAAAATGATTCCTTTTACAAATTTACCTATGAAAAATCATGGGTTGACACTTAAAATAATTCACATACATCTAGCTTAATACTTTTTGGTGGTTAAATATACATCAAATTCTTCACAAAATTTGATAATATTAGTAATTTTTTATAATTTGTTTAAAGTGGGTCAAAAATATATGATTTTATGATTTTGTGGAAGCACATAACACAATACCCAAATAGTGTTATCATATATATAATTTTATGGAAACTATTGCGTAAGCATCTGCCACTTTAGTGATGTATGGGTGTTGGACTTAAGAATATTAAATCAAATGAAACTTGGGAAATAAACGCTACTTTGGGCACTATCGATTATTTGCAAGCACACTTAGTATTTTATTGGGATGTTTTGCAGTCATACAAGCGTTGTTTTGGACACCTTTTTGACACTTGTAGTAACTCAAGCCTAGTTGTTGGCATTTGAGACCCATAGTTACCCGAATCCTAAATTTGGGGCTCAACGCTCTTCATGGTCACTAACTAGCACTTGGATACTCAATTTAACACTTGCTTCAACTTTACCCTTTGTGTATTGTTGGCGATAAACATTTAACTCCCGGGGTTTGGAAAATTCTTCTTGTTATTCAATATGATCAACGTGGCATGATTTCGTGTGTTTTACTGCAACAATGACACAATACCATATTGTCGTGTCACTACCATCTCGATAAAAGCCTTCCAATATTCGTAGAAGTTATGCACCTGGTGCTCAAGTATTAACGATTTCATTTTTTTTTTCCTTTTTATATGATGTAGATATTATCCCACATTGACCACATGAAATATTTTCAGTAGTGTTTATATACACCATAAGTTCAACTCCTAATCGAAATCTTGTGCAATGATTATGTTCCTAGTGGGATCAGCGCTTGAAAGAAAGAAAGAAAGAAAGAATTTTTAATGTCCACGGAGCTAAAAATAGCTTATGGGACAAATTGCTTCTCTATCTAACTCTTGTATTCAGCCCTTTTCCTATGAAGTTTTACAATAATTGCTCCCATCTTATCCACAAACTGTTCGCTGAATAAATTTTCCCAAGAACTAGTTGCCAGAATATCTGTATAGTTTTCCCTGCTATCTTTGAAGGCCTCACATTCTATAATGAATGTTTTTCTGTTTCCACTTTTCCATAGGAGCAAAAAATACATACTTTTTCCTCCCGCATTTCTTTTGGCATTTTCCAGCGCCCTGTTTCACAACAGAGTTAATGAGAATTAGTCCTTAATTGAGAAATAAGAATTTTAGATCTCCAAGAAATATTAGCCCCTATGTACGCCTTTTGTTGATGTTTATGCGTGGGGTTAAACTCTTCAATGTAGTACTTCTTCTTTCTCCCTAACTCTTTCTCCCAAGTATGTTTGTGGAACTTATCCATAACAAAAGTTTTTATCTCTTTACTGTTTGTAGGACACATGCTCAAGAAAATACCCCATTTACTAAACCATTTGTTATTTTGTCGCATCCAAGTCTTTTGTCTTTTGCAGAATCTATCACTAAACACAACCTTAGGCCATCTACCCTCTTCCATTTGCTCAATTTTTTTCAAATACCTTATGACTCGCACCATAGCAATTGCTTCAATAGGAGCAGCCCCTGTTTCACTTAACAGGATAGCATAAGGAACTGCACTTTTAATTTTGAATTTGTTTGTAATCAAACGCTTCTGAATTTTCTCAATTTGTTTCCAATGCATCTCAGTTATGTAGCTGGCCCACAGTTCACAACCGTAGAGAATCATCGGAATCACTAGAAGCCCAAAAAGAGTTAGAGTGGTTTTCCAGTCCCACAGCTCTACCTCTCTACACCTATTTTGAAGAGCATAAAATGCTTTCCAACCCCCTAAAGTTCTTTTCTTTCTACAACCATCCCAAATTAAATTTATGTTGAAGTCAATTCTGAGGTATTTGTAGTCTGCAACTTCTTCCAGAATGATGCCTTCAAAATAGAACTTATGTTGGTTATGCTTTATTTTTTTAGAGAAAACAACTACTTTCGTTTTTCTAATATTGACTTGCATCCCAACCCTTCTACAAAAATGTTCAAGGGAATGTAAATGCTCTTGCAGACCAAGAGCCGATTTAGCAATAGATATAAGGTCATCTGCATACAAAAGAAGCCTTATAACGAACTTGCCCAAATGGATACCATCACCCCCTTGAAAATTTAGCCACTCTTCAATCTTGTCAATATATAACCCAAAAAGGGTAGGAGACAATGGGAAACCTTGCTTGACCTCGATATTGCTTCTAAAACTTTCAGAAATGCCAGTTGAAGTTCTGATTTTGACTTTCACCTCTTCATACAACCTATGCACAGTTGCTCTCAAATGCTTGGGAACCCCGTGTTCCTCCATTCTGCCCCAAAGCTTATCCCTAGGAACCGTGTCAAAGGCTTTTCTGAAATCAACAAAGCAACAGAAAACTTCTTCCTTTTTTTCCCAAACTTTTTCAATGATGTGCCTTAAAGTTATAAAATGATCAACTGTGGAATGTTTAGGTCTAAAACCTGCTTTCCCTTTAGCACGTTTATGTCTTTCTTCTGCCCACTTGCTGATTTTCTTTTCTAACATGCTTCCAAATAAATTTGCAAACAAGGGGTTTATCATTATGGTTCTATAATTGGAGGGATTATTGACGTCACCACTCTTGAAAAGAGGTATTTCCATACTAGTTGTCCAATCTGTGGGGAACCCCTGCTGTAAGATGTTGTTGAAAATTTTTGTGATGTGAGGTGAAAGAATTTTTAAGTCCCACTTTAGATACTCTACTTGGAGTTCATCTAAGTCTTTTGCTTTTTGAGCGCCCAACTTCTTGATACCCATCTCTACCTCTTGTACCGTGAAGATTTTTGTGTTTGTGTTGACCAAGGGAGGAGGGTCAACCTTGGGATCCTGCTCATAAATTTGTCTTGCATATTCAAACCATTTAGAAGTTGTAATTTTGTTTTCAGTTTGCACCTTTTTCGGTTGGAGCTCCTTCCAGAATAATTTGGGGTTATTTTTCCCGAGGAAGATTAGTTCTTCTCTCCTTGAAACCATGAAATCAGCCTTTTTTCTTTTTTACTATCTGCTTGTAAGCTTTGAGCTTTATGTTATCCGTGTCTGATTCCTTCCACCTTCTCCTTTCCTTTTTTCATTCCTCGTCAAACCAAGCATTAACCGGAAAGCAATTTGTTTTAGACTTCTTAATTTTTTCTCTTTTGCAGTCAGCAAGTGCGCTTTGAATTAAATGTGTTAATATGTGACTATGAAGGCCATGAGATGAGATTTCCTCCTTCTTGAAGAGCCTCTCTAGCATTATTTTGAAGGTATTACAATTCTATGGATTCAAAATAATTATGCCCTTTGGGGGATTTTGTTGAACACACTGATTTTTTGACCCTAATTGCTTCTTTTCGGTCCAAGAGAAACTTAAATAAATTGGCTTGTGATCTGATTTTAAGTCCCAAATTTGATCTCCAATCAGCACTTCCTCCATTTTCTCACACAAACTATGCGAGCAAATTACATAATCTACTACACTTGCTCCATTGTAATTATTGCACGTGACATTACCAAACTTTTCCCATCTAGTCAAACCATTACAAATGACTAAATCGAAAGCCCCACATAGCGTAAGCAATTGTTCTCCGAAGGGATTGCAGCCTTTATCCTCTGAAATTCGTTCAAACTGGTGATTACTCTCTTATGTAAGCCAGATAGGGTCACTATCTTCTTTACAACAAATAACGCTAGCTTGTTCACCTGCAGTTCTAGCATTGAAATTCCCCACTATAAGGACTTCACCTACCTGATAATATATTGCAATATCTATTTTTAGGGCTGCAAAGGGATCTTTGTGGTCAAGCCCTCTACTTTTGTAGATTTTTGAAACTTGTGGCGCAAAATAGCATGCTGCAATTCTAATGTGATTTCCATTTTCTGATATTTTAAGCCAAACAAATTGCTTATTTGGGTCTTCTTTTTCTAGCTGAATGAAATGACCTTATTTTTCTCTTACTAATACCATGATACCCCTGTGGCCTTTGCCATTCCCTGTTGCCTTGTTCCACACTGCTATCTTCCAATACCCTTCAAACAAAGGTGTCTTGCACCCTTCATGCTCATGTGTTTCTATGAGGCAAATTATGTCTCTACCTTCCGCAATAGGCCCTAACCCAGGTCATCGTTTCCATGGGTAACCCCTGCAGTTCCAAAAAACTAATCTTAAGGAAACCTAGGTAAGACTTGATTGATATTTGTTTTGACATGCAAGACTCACAGTTGAGTCTTTGTCCCTGCTTGCCCATAATGACCTTGCTTCCTCTTTTCTTGCTAAAGAGTTTGTTGCCTCTTCTTTATTATCATTTTGCTGGCTTGTTTTGGAAGGAGGTCCAAATTGCGCAATCACGGATTTACCTTTATAAATCCATGCTCTTTTTCCCTCATCTCTTACTGCCCTAACTTTTGTTATTTCATCCCTCCTTTCTTCTTGTTGTCTTACAGTTAAATCTTCTTCTAGAAAAAACCGAGAACCCCTCAAGAGTTACTTCTTGCTTTGAATGATATCTTTATCACGCAAGTTGGGCATGATGAGTTTTATGGGCCTGGCTCTCTCACCGTTAAGCTTACCTACTCTCCATGCTTGACATATTTTTCCTTGCCATTGGAGCTTGTCTTTCAAGAAGTCTCTTGCAAGGTCAAGAGTACATTCATTTTTCCCATAATATTTCACCCCTTTAATAATTATGTTTGTTGCTCCAACCTGTCTTTCCTTGCTTTCTCTATCTTGCATGTTGTTAACCTGAATGTTTGTTTCTCCTTCCCTCTTAGCAGAATTGCTAATAAATTGAGCCCAAGTTTTGGAAAGTTTTGTGGAATCTCCTTTCCTCTTTTCTCTCGATGTTTCTTCATTGTTGTCTATTTGGGCAACTGCTTTCCCTTTATCCTGGGATGGCTTCGCATTCATCACCTCTGTATTCTCCACTACAAATTTCTTCATGTTTTGCACCTCCGCTTTCATGCATTGCCATTATGTTTTACCTATTCGGAGAGCTTCCTGTAGTAATGACACTTGTTCCTTCAGAACTTTGTTGCTTTCTGCTAAAGCTTGGTTTTCAGCTATTATTATATGGATTGTACAGCCTCTTTCCAACTCTTTAGCTTCTACTACTTCCAACCTTTCTTTTACATTTAAGAGTTCTTTCACATAAAGATCAGATCAGCAAGTGAGAGGTGTGGATGTGGGACTATATAAAACATAATCATCAATGACTTTTTATTTTCCTTTGGACTTGTTGCCTAATGCTTACAAAGAAGACTTGTTTGAATGTTGCTTCTTGAAAAGAGTACTCTCCCTTTGAGACATTTTTTTCCTTGTCTGCTCCCATTTTAGATGAGCTAGTCTTCGTTTTAAAATGCCCCGATATTGTTTGGCATTGACCCAAACCCACTTCCCAGTTTTGGCTGATAAGGAAATTTTCACTTGCCCTATATCATTTTTTTTCCACGGGTTCTAAAGTTCCTTGTCCCATTATCATGATGATATTAAGGGAAATCAAAGTCTCTGCCAAAAATTGACCCTTTGTTTTATGCTTAACTCTTCAATATCTGTTGGTCTGGCCACTAAAAAATTGTTGCTCTATCCTTGCTGCTCTGCCCACTGTCCAATGAAAACTTGCTACTCTGTCCTTGCTGCTCTGCCCACTGTCCTTGTCCTTTGTGCTGCTCTCTCCACTGTCCACTACTGTCTTATGTGTTGCTTGTCTGGTGTTGATTTTGCATGATTTGATGCATTGGCTTGTTGACTTATAATGCATCGTAGTTAATAGACTTTGACCTTTCAATGAAATTTTAGTGGGTGGTAGATAACTTGGAGATTAGGTGTCTCTCGATTCATTAAATAGACTTTTGAGCTTCCAGTGAAAGTTCAGTGGGTAGTAGATAACTTGGAGATTAGGTGTATCTTAGCTCATTGTAGAAATTTGGAGACTAGGTGTCTCATTAAATCTTACAAAATAGAGTAATGAACCAAGAGCACAAAATTGTGTTATAAAACCATTTTTTTTGCAACTCGAAATCTAAATTTTTAACAAAATTAATTAAAAATTTGTATTTTCCCAAGAGTCTATCCATGAAACAAACTGGAAGTTTTCACAGCATTTTCACGTGGACAAGAGAATGCTACAACGCACATTGCACAAAATCTAAATTTTTAACAAAATTAATTAAAATTTTGTATTTTCCCAAGAGTCTAGCCATGAAACAAACTGGAAATTTTCACAGCATTTTCACTTGGAAAAGAAAATGCTACAACACACATTGCACAAAATTGCGTTATAAAACCAATTTTTTTGCATCTTGAACTTTAACTTTTTAACAAAATTAATTAAAATTTTATATATGCTTGAGAGTCTAGCCAAGAAACAAACTATAAATTTTCAAAGCATTTTCACAAGATATTTTGGACAAGAAAATTCTACAACACACACCACAGTCTAATGATTTCCATGAATCAATCCTGGGAATTGTGCCCCATCGGTCTCAATATATTGTCACCAGCGTGCAACACCCTTGCGCTTATGCTCCATGTGTGTTTCTCTCTCCAACCTTCTCTTATGTTTTTTTTCAACATTCTACCTTTTGATTCTATGTTTTGCTTTTTCGTTCTTCCTTTTTCCTTCAAACTCTTCATGCCCCCATGGGGATATTCACTTCCCCTCCTCTTCACGTCATGGAAGGGAGGAGAATATGGGCATGTTTATCACTCTGTCAAGTCTTTGCCAATGATTTGGTGGTGGGCATTCATCTCAACCAACCAACACCACTCATAGCTCTCCCTTATATCATGGATTTGTCTATCCCATTCTTCAGTTCCAGTGAGATATTAAAATTTATTTACCACCACAATCATTATTTATCATTAAAAATTAGGGGTTAACATAGGGGTGCTACACTTTGGATTCTGATCAAGCCAAGATTTTAAGCACTCTTCAATAGTATTCCCCTACCATGTATATTCATTGTCCTCTACTTTTTGAATTTCCTTCCATAATTTTTTGGTAAAAGGGACCTAAATAAAAAGGTGTGGGATCAATTCATCTTCCTCAAAGAAAAGTGTGCATATGCTAGCCCCACATAAGGATTTTTTTTGTAGGTTTTCCAAGTAGGTGCTTTATTTTTCAACAAAGACCACTTAAAAAGCTTTGTTTTGGGAGGACTATTCAATTTCCATAAAATTTGTCATTGAGCTATTGATAAATACCCATACCTTGGGTTGTATATTCCTAAAGGAGCGTGTGACTAGACCAAGATATCTTATGATGGCAAGAGGGAGATAAGATTTTGTTGTGGATAATTTGTTTAAAGAGACCATTCAATTGTCAGTGCACCTTATAAGTTTAAAATATCAACTCCTTTCCAAGTTTGTTGTTTAAGGAACTCAATCTTGCTAGAAGCCCAAAGGAGATAGTATATTCCTTGTTCATTCAGATATTGTATTAGTTGAGCTAATATGATGTGTGAATTTTGACTCCATTTACAGGAATATTTCCCAACTAACAATCTTGTTCCATCCCCTACCTTCCATCTGAGGCCTTGAGCAATAATGTCAAAAAAAATTATAATGGCCTGCCATACTATGGGTCCATTCTGAGCATATTTCCTAGGAGTTATGAGCCATTCCAAAGAAGAGGAAGGGAAAATATATGTTTTGACCATTACATGAGCCCAAATACCAAATCCTTTTATTAACCTCCATGCTCCTTTTAAAACCAGATAATATTTTGTAGTCCTCGTCCTCTTAAAGCTCCAGGGAATGCAATGGAAGACCATGTTGTTAAGCAAAACAATCTTCGATCATGGTTCCTAACCTAGAGGTATCTCAGTGTTATATGTTTTATTTTATTGAGAATTCCCAGAGGAATCCATGTTGATGATGCCCAGTATACTAGAATGGCCTCTAGTACAACCTTGTACAATACTAGATTGCCAACTCTAGAGAGCCATTTGTTGCACCATCTTCAAATTCTAAGCTCAATTTTCACAATAATCCATGCCTGATCCTCCTCCTTGTAATTATTTGGTTTTGAATGAAACCTTGGGTATTTTATAGGATCTATCAGGGGTATGGGGGCCTTTGAAAGAGTTATAAAGACATGCTCAGAATCATTTTGATCTAGGGAATTCCCGATAAGTGCACATTGTTTATGATTTATCATCATACTTGTGGCCACACATAATAATTCCAATACTTGATTTATATTTTGAAGGATTCTAAAATCGAGTGCAAGGAAAATGATAATATCATCCACAAATAAGAGGTGAGTGAGAGAGAATGTTTGAGTAATTCCAATACCCATAAATAAGTGTCTTCTATTAGCATCTAAGATAACTCTACTGAGAGCTTCAACAACTAATAGGAAAATGAGAAGCGACAAGCGAAAACCTTGCCTGATACATTTGAGGACTGAAAAAAGGGGAAGCCAATCTATTTATCAATAATTCCATTGAAGAGGTGCTTATGAAACTATAATTCCAATCCACAAAAATAGGGTTGAAGCCCAGAAGCAAAAATATTAGCGTAATGTAGAGCCAATCCACCCTATCGAATGCCTTGGATAAATCCACTTTATTTATAATAAAAAAAATTGCTTTTGAGTATGGATAGAGTGAAGACTTTTTTGAGCAAGTCATATAGTTTCGTGGGTTTTCCCATCCTTTAAAGACCCAAATTATTCTAAAGAAACATGCTCTTACAAAATGGGATTTAGTGGAGGGAAATTATCTTCGTGATTATTTTTTAGATAGTATTGCATAAAGAGACGAAACTGATTGAAGGATTCAAGCTTATCATATTTTGGAATTAGATCTCGGAAAGTGGTATTAAAGGGAGTTGAGACCCAACCGTTTACTCTAGAGTATTCCACCACTCTCAGCGAATAATGACCAATAAAATCATAGCATGCTTGGTAGAATTCAATGGGAAGACTATTCGAACTGGGGATTTTGTATTTTTGAAGCCTTTGTAAGACATTTTCCAGTTTGACCTTGGAGATTTCTGCCATCAGATCATCATTTCTTTTTTCATCAATAAATTTGGGGAAGAAGGTTTTTATTTGGAGGATTTTGTCTATGTTCACTCTGTGAGGATTTTTGAAGATGGATTTGAAATATAAGTAACCTTCCTCTATAACATCATTAAAGGTAGTGGCTTTAGAACCATGTACTTTTGTAATTTCCCAAATGATGTTAATAGCTTTCTCGTGCTTTGCAATTCTATGAAAATATTTGGTGTTGTCATCCCTTGCTTGGATCCGTAGAGACCTACTTTTTAAACATCATTCTTTTTCTTTTTCTAGAAGAAGGTTTCTCTTTTTCTCCTCTAGGACTTTTAGAGTTTTTTTTTTTCTCATTGGAGAAAGAGAAGGGATATGATGTTGCAAGGAGATCATGTAGAATGACTTCAATCTTGGATAAGAGCCTTTCATCTTGACATTTTTTTCTTCTTGGCCCATTAAGAGATAGTTTTATTTACTTTTTTTTTAGATTCTCTTGGAATTGAATTGGTGGAAAAGTTCCAAGAGTAGGATTATAAGAACTCTATACCTCCTTGACTTTTCCAATGAGGCAGGGTTGCTCAAGCCAACCTGGATTTAGCTTGAAGGGACCCATTGGTTTTGAAGCCTTGAGATCCATATCCAAAATAATTGGCTTGTGATTTGAATCTCCCCTAAATGCAAAAAACTGATGGATTTCTAGGTTTAGATCCAATATTTTTTCAAAAATTAGGGACTTATCTAATCTCTTGGCTATGTAAGTGTTCCCAGTCTAATTGTTTGACCAAGCGGGGAGAATCTTTGCATGTAGAACATCCTCGAGCCCAACATTTTCTATGTTGTTCACAAAAAATATTCGAAAGGGGTTTAACTGTGCAACAGGTCCCAATATTTTAGATTGGTCCATAGTACAGTTTAGATCCCCTCCTATACATACATTTTCCATGGAATAATAGGGGAAATTGAAGAATTTTTTTCTAGAAGATTTTCCTTTCCAGATATGGTCCATATATGTTCAATCCAGTGAAGGAGAATCCATTGTCCCTAAAGATAAAGGATTTTTCTGGGTATGACCAGGATGACTAACCCAATGTATAACACAGTATGGAGGCTTGCCACCCTATAATAAGGTCTCCGCAACACCCTGAGGCATATGTGTGATGAAAAGATAAAGAGGAGAGCATGGAAGACAATATGGAGTTTGCCTTTGCACCTTGAATTATTGTTTCTTATATGAAAATAATTTGTGGAGAAAGAGAAGGTATTAGTCTCTTGAGGGCTAGGGGTTTTGAAGGGTTGGCCAAACCTGTGATATTTAGAGAAAGAATCATCATTTAGACCCATTTGCAAGGGAAGATGTTGTAATATCCCCTAGAATAGATCTTTGTTTCCCCAACCTTACTTCAAAAGATGTTTGTTTCGTAGCAATCAAAATATAGGATTTACGCCCCTGTCTTGGACCTTGGGAAATATGTTCTTCCAGCAAATCAATTCCCCCTCCATGTTCTGGAGTAAATACCCCAAAGGGAATGTAGGTCTTCAGGTGTTAGATGGAAGTTTATAATGTGATTGAGAGGTGGACAAGGAGGGAGGTTGGAAGTGTTTTTCCGAGAGGAGGGGAAAATGTGAAAGGGGAGTCAAGGGTTTTTTCACTGGAGAAGTGAAGAATGTAATGGTGGAAGGTGGGGTGGGGAGGAAGGAAAGATAGCCAGGGGAGATAATATAAAGTATATAAGTAATAGTATGTTTAAAATGATGTGGCACTAGAAGTGCAAAGAGGTTTTCAACAATAAATGAAAAGGAGTGGGCTGGGGGGAATAATTGCATACCAGTTGAGGAGGTCACAATGGTTGTAGAAAGGATGTTTACTTCCTTTGTAGCAAGTGCAAGAGATGATACTAAAGGTCCTGATGGTGCACCAACAAGTACCAATCCTCTTCCACTAAGTCTAATGAGGGATCATAGGCCTTTTTCTTAGAATTTTGGTTGTATTTTGTTGCACTTTGTAAAGGGAAACTAACAGAGACCATTCCCCTCAAGGATTTATGAACCCATCTTTTTTTACCCTACCGTGAGCGCAAACATCCCCTGGGTGGCCATATGAGTAGCATCACACACATTTGTAAGGTATACCCTCATATTCTAAACCCTACTCGTGGGTCTTGGTCCCAACTTGAATCGAGATTGAACCAGGTAGGTCGGAGGCTAAATTTAACCCAGCTAGGATCCTTTCCATAACCATGTAACACGATTTCTATATTAGGTATACACCTTATAAAATAAGTCCAATTTGTTCCCTATCTCTTGGAATAATTCATGTAACCATAATTGTTGTGGAAGGATTGAAATCCAGACCCAAATGGGTACCATTGAGAGCCTCTCTAATATGGCGTTGAAGTCCACAGTCCAATTTTCAGATACAATTCATGTGAACCCCATTGCAAATGATGCTTTAAAAAAAATTCCACATCCTCCCTAAATTTTGTGAACCAACCCATCCAAATTTCGGCCAGGATTATGTAGTGAGGTGTGTAGCCCAAAATAGGTGAAAACAAATTTTCCATCTAGTTTCTCATGACTTCCATAACCATTCTTTTACTTGCAAACAAGCCTACCACTATAGTTTCCTCTATCTTCGAGATATTTTTTAGTTTGATTTCATTTCCCAAAACGAGATTGGGTTCGTCGGCCTTCCTCTTTACACATTTTTTGTTAGGTTTTGGTGTGTCCTTCCATATCAGTTGGAGGGAAGGTGACTAATTATTTGATGAAATACCTCCACTAAGCATTTCCTAGTTTAGTTATTAGCTAAGAAAACTGGAAGGGGAGATAGGGAAATAAGAGTTGCCTACCAGTGCAAAGATGGGAAGAGGTGATGGGTCATCTGACATTGTAAATAGTGGATTTGTCGACAACGGTGGGAGAACAAAATCTGGATCCAAGTGGGTTCCTAAGATGGTTGAATATGGAGCGGAGAATGTTATGTGGGGTCCTCAAAGGAAGAGAACATTGTAGGGAGTGCACCATACGTGGACAAACAAGAGGTGGCTCATGAAAATAAACTAGTTTTATTGGAGTTCGAGGAGGACATCGTATTGAGGGAGATCGATTGTTTTGTGAGAGCGATCACCTGAGGTGTTAGATATTCCTGTGATAAGGTCCCATCTAGAGAGGACCAAATTTGAAGTCACTCATACAAGTCCTTGGTGAAATCAACAAGCTTGTCTTCCATGGAGACCAAAACCCCCATCTAAATGTGGCCATAATGTAGCAGGTGACCGCCAAAGCAGACATTAGACTGAGCACGAGCCCCAAACCCTTGTCATCATGATTTAGATTTTTCACTGAGCGAACCCTTCATGCTAATTATCCACTAAACATTTGTTATGATAGAGTGGAAAACACTTGAAACCTATTGATTAAACTATTGGTAAAGTTTATTAGATATGTGTTACATAAAAGGATTCCCATTACAAATTTACATATGACAAATCACAGGTGGACACTTAAAATAATTCATATACATCTAGCTTAATACTTTTTGGTGGTTAAATATACATCAAATTCTTCACATAATTTGATAATATTAGTAATTTTCGATAATTTGTTTAAAAAGGGTCAAAAAATATTATTAATTTTTAGTAATTTATTTGAAGTCGGTTTAAAAATAGATAAGCTTAATTATTATAAAGAGTCTATGTTTTCCACTGGGATAACAATGCTTTTGCTTTACTTATTTTTTAAAATATTGATGAGTTGGGTGTTTTCTTTTAAATAGTTTAAAATTCATATGGGTAAAGTTTTTCGATTAAATTTTTTATCAATTAAATATAACTATAATTTATAGTAAAAAAATTTATCAATTTTAAAGAAGAATTTTACTTGTGTTTGTGTATTTATTAGCTTATTTCATTTTATCGTAAATATAAAAAACATAAAATAAAATCTTAACATTTTATAAAAAAATAAATTTAAGATATAAATGTTTATGATTGGTTTATTTATTTTTACTAGTTTTGCCACTAAGTTTAATTGGTGCTAAAACACATTGCTAATGTGAGGTTATAGGGTCAATTCTCCTTGATGTTTTATAGGTTAGATTTTGCTAATAAATTATTCATAAGTGAACTGTTCAAGTGGATTTGCCTAGTCTCGATGAGAAAAAATAATATTTTTATTGAAATTATTGTCAAAATCACTTGAGAATTGAAGATTACATTTGACTCATGGCCATCTTTAACACTATTAGAATTTTTTTCATATCCTAATTACCATTAATAATTATTTTACAAAACAAAACCCTCAAAATTCAATAACATTTTATATATAATTACATTAAGAGAATTTGGGGACATTTTACAACTCATTTGGTTGAAAAACTTAAAATAAAATGAAAAATACTTAAATTTAAAAATAAAAACTATATAAAAATAAATGATGAAAAAATAAAATTAACAATAATAAAAATAAAAATATACTCGTAGATAAATAAACTTAAATATATATGTTTTCTATGGTAAAGAATATATATTTTTATTGATATAAATAAACATATAGTTAGATGCCAATGACATTTATAAACTTTGTTGAGCTCACATTCTTATATCTAATCATTTTTTGCGCAATTATATATGTCGTTTCCTTTAAAGAAAATTGATTCAAAGTAGTATATTAACAACGAAATCTAAGATAAGACACTAAAGCACAATGAAAAGTAAGTCCATCATCTAACGAAATCTAAGACACTAAAATAACTTGGGTTCATGGTTTCATGATTATATTCTAGTGGTTATTTTGGATTACTAAAACATTCGAGATTCCTTGGTTTGGACCAACATTAGCTTCTAGAACCCATTTGCAAAGATGTGTACGTGGAAGTTGTAAGTAGGGCAATTTCTTTGTGGTTCATTTGATAACTAGCGTTAAGTTTCCAAAGACTTTGTAATTTTGTAAGTGTTATGGGAAATTCTGGTGCTAGTTTTAGAAATAGCTTTAAAACCATCATTACACATAAATTGTTGCTGGTATAGTATGCTTTTTAATTATTGGTTAAGAGCTCATTATACATAAATTATTGTTTTCTTAACCAATTCCAAGTTTGAAAGATATGTATAGTATGTTTCTTTAATTCTCTTTTAGAGAAATTCTTTTAGAGAAATTTTTTTATGAAGTATAGACAAAAGTTTAAGGAATATTTGTATTGCTTTTAGAAGTGCTCTACAATTTAATGTAGGGGAGACGTGTAGGTGTAATGTAAGCATATGTCAATATTTTCAAATGTTGTCTTAATATGTTGAATTTATATTTAAGTACATGTTATTGCTATCCATTTTTTATGTAAAAACTTGCTTAAGTTATGGTGGGTGTAAATATGAACTATTTTCAAGGATTTTTTTGGATTAAAAAAGTACTACACAAATATCTAAAAATCATGCATGAATATTGGAACCATATCCATATATTATGGCATTAAATATGAGATGCAATTATCCACATGACATTATATTGTGCAAAGGCTACAATAAGAACTTCAAGTTATTGTCCAATCAAATGTTTGAAAAATAGTTTTTTTTAATAATATTGAAAAAAGATATATTTATTTTTCAAAGTTAAACATTATGCATTGGTCAATGGTAAACAAATAATGGTCAACTGACAAATCGATTAGTAGAGACTTGCATTGACAAGGACTAATAATGATTTTGCAACAATATTTAAAGTTAACTGATAAGCACATAAAAAATTATACTTACAATAAACTTATAACATAACAAGATTATTAACCATGGATATTCACCCCCACTTTAATGATTAACTTGTAAATAGGCTTTGTTATAATACCATGGACCAATATCATGGTTTAAAAATACCACATGCCCAAAAACCATAACTCAATTTTTTGTTGTCAAGTTATTTGTGATCCTCCACGCTTGACTTGTGGCTTGAGAAGTTGCGACCTAGGGGCATCTAAGCCGTCAAAGTCACTAAGGGATTGCACCCGGCCTGAGCCACACCAACCCTAAGTTGACTGGATTTTTTATTGTAACACCCTTGTTGGAGTGTGTTTGTTACACGTATGTACGAAATCACACCAACTTAAGAGGTGTGGTTTACCCACTTAAGTTATTGGTAACATGTATAAAAAGAAGTGGAGTCAAGCAAGTTAGTGGAACAAGCTAGAATCATAAGCATACCAGATAGAGAAATAGCATGCATATATAAACTAAAAACTAAAACAAATAAACACGAGCTCTGAAAACAGTCAAACGACAACAATAATACAAACGGTGGCTCTAGGCCCCTCTTATTGAGCCCTAGTAGTAATAAGAGTGAAACTTTACCCTCTTGCCAAAGGGCCCCTAGACCATGGGTTCTAGGTCCCGATGCAAGGACGTTTTTATCCCAAGCTTGCCTTGGTGCAGTCTCCCTCTCTCTCTATTGTGTTGGACTGAACTTGTTGGATGGCCAACAATTAAGTCCCCTCCATCTTTAGCTCCAACTCATACACTGCTGGTATTTCTTGGGCAATTCTGGCCAGCATAACAATGTGTTCACCAATTCTTCATCTCATGGTGGCCTTATATAGGAGATTTCAAATCCTCCCTTCCCTCTCTTGGTACGTTGTGGATGGTGACCCAAGAGAGGGGTATGATTCCTTTGTGTGCTCCAAATATTCCATTATGTGCTTACTTATTTTCTAAGGAGGCGTTGGTGGCTGTCCTTAGGCGGCTCCAAGTAAGGGGTCACTTGTCCTTTGCTTTGTGTGGTCCCGGATAGTGACATTTCGCCACTCCCAAGATTGCATGCATATCGGGTAAAAAGCACGCAAAAGGTGCTCTTCATAAAGGATTATGCACGCAAAGAGCATTTAGGACTTGTTCAAAATTGATTTTCCTCAGACCTTAGAGATTTTAAATACTTTCCAAATTCTGTAATGTCTTCTAGCCCTGTAAATCATTTTGCCTGATATTAATAATGTCGTCTTCTGTTGTACGATTTTCCAGTGTTAACAGTTTCCCCCTAATGTGTGAGCTCTAGGAAGAACTGTATAGCCGAAATCCATTATAGTTTCTTTTTTGTATAGTGCATAGAGAGAGATAGAGAGAGAGAGCGAGAGAGAGAGAGAGAATTGCATGAAGCTTGGAATTGAAAACACCCTGCACCGGTTTTGTATCTACTCTTCAATATGCCCTTGGAATAAATTCAAACTAATTTTTTTCAAATGAGACTTATGTAATTCGAAAAAAATACGCACATTTTTCTTGCTATTGAGGAGCTCAATATTGAAACTGAATTATCTCTGTGATTTCAGATCTTCAATATTTGAAATTTGGCCCTGAATTAGCCCTCTAAATCATCTTTCGAATGCCATAGGTCTGACCTGATTTGGATTCTTCAAGTCAAAGTTATGCCCAATCTCCCACGATGACCTAATTATGGATTGTTTCAGTAGAGTGAACTTGTACGACTTGCCACATGTCACTGTTTTCTCCTTCGGCTTTGAAATTGATATACTAAAAACTAAATTCTGTGCAGCCAATTTTTACAGAATCTCAGTCTGACGCTCAGAGAGAGAGTTATGACGTTTTTCCCACGATCACCTCTTTGAGATGAAATTCAGGAACCTGAAACAATCCTAACTTACATAGATCATATCTCCCAAAATCTTGCAAACCAAGATCTAATATTTTTACAGGAGGTTCTTCAGGATTTCTTCTTCGCACTATGAAAATTTCAGTTTCTAAAACCTCATATATGAAAATTTATAGCAAAAATTCCACGATGACCTGTTTTAGTTGAAATTCGGGAGCTTGAAAAAACCCTAACTTCCCCAGATCATATCTTTGAAAATATTGCGAAAAAAGATCTGAAATTTTTACAGGAGGTTCCCCATGATTTCGGCTTCGTGTTGTACAAATTTAAACTTCTGAACCTTCGTATAAAAAAATTATTGTGAAAATTCCACGATGACCTGTTTGGAGCAGTGAAACCCTAGAATCCAAACCTCTGATACCAAATGTTATGAAACCAACTCCAAAAATAGAAGAAAAGAGAGATCAATGCCTTAGAAATCAGCCACTTCGAGGGGGAAACCTCCAATACATTATATAAATGAACAATTCTTGGATGATACAAATGACCAAAACCTCCTTCTATATACACGAGTCCATGGGCCCACAATATAATCCTAGCCGACCTAACAATAACAATGTAAGGGCACAATAATAACAATACTGGGGTTACAGGGGTACAACAATAAAAATAAGGGGGCTACACTAATTACAATAAGGGACTAAAGTAGTAATATAGGAACCTAACAGTCTGTCGGTTTGGTTATTTTCGACGCCTGTGGTTTTGAATGTCCAAAATGATTCTCAACCGAGTTCTCCTCCACCTGAACCATGTCAACCCCAAGTTGATATTAAGGTTGACCCCTCACCTTCCTCGCCCATTTCCTGACCTCGTTCTTCCTCTTCGCCTGGTGGAATTCTGGATTCTAGTAACCAGGTGGCTAAGAAGAAGAAGAAGAAGAAAAATAAGCAGGGGGTAAACCAACAACCATTGCTACCCATGAAACTAATATTGATAAACCTCCAATTTCATCCCGTAAATTAAAATTCCCTTGCAAGCTATGAGAGGGTGACCATATTCTTAGAGATTGCCCTTGTATTCCCAAGGTGTTAGAAGTGTGGTCCGTTGTCCCAATTCATCCTTCATCATCAACCTCTAGGCATCATGTTGATGATGAGCCTGCAGCTAGAGATAATAAGACTCATAAGAAATAGGGTAAAATCAAAATTCATTGTAACACCAGATGAAGGTTGCTCCATATGTGGAAGGAGAGGATGCAGAAGAAGAGATTGTGCGGAACCTGGATGCTTTGACTGTTGGGATCCCAGAGTATGCTCGAGTGGGATAAATTCCCCACCAGTACTAGCGACATACTGTCGAAGTATCTGATCGAATTCACTGACTGTTGACTTGAGTTCTTTGAGCAGTAGTATGCTATCGTGATCATCACGTTGATTAGTTATTTTCCTGCCGGTTTGGTTATTTTTCCATTCTCGTCTTTAATGTATGATTGGATTCTTAGTTCTCCGTGATCAACTAGGTAGGTTGTATATGCAAGATATATATTATGCTTTCACGTTTGATGTTGTTTGATCCCTTGTGCAGGTAACCAAGCGTCGCCGACGGCGAGGATCTAACTACGGAGCACAAAGGATCAAAGGATTCAAGTGAGGACAACATCAGATCGAGGTAGGTGATCTATTCATGATCTGCATACATTTACAATCTAGGAAAGTAGGCTTCTAATTGTTCCATGTTGTTACTAGACCTGTCCTAGGGCTAGAGGGAATGTTTATGTCCACAGAGAGGATTTTCCTGCACATTTTCATGATGGAAAATAGACACAAGGGTCACTGTTAGGGGTCTTCGGGATCAAGAACTAGGAGTACAAGGACAGTGACAAATTGTTGTACAACAGATGCCCCCTAAAGCATGAAGGTCGAATGAGAGTGAGGGGTGAAATGATTTACGAGTACATGCCAGGACCAAGATGTTGTCGTCGAAAAACCTGCGCAAACAAGCACATATATACATAATTGAAATCTCTGAGATAATCACATCAGCACTACTACAGATTTGGACTCCCACGTATCATCGCGTATATTTTGGGAGACACCATTAGGATGCAAACCTACCATAGGTAACTGAGTCGGACGCCTTGTACACGTGATACACAAAACATATCATTTGGAAAGATTGGTTGCCGTAAGTTAAGTCCTTGGTCATTTCTCTTTCATTTGATCACTAAGGTGTATATTGCAGTTCACGACTACCTGGTAATCCTTTTTCCTAGTTCACCATTTTTTTCTTTTTTTTTTACATTTTACTCGTGCTCATCTTAGATTGAGATCAATGGAAATGATTCCTGAGTTTATCAACCAATGAATCCCCTCAGATGGGAATCCTGGTCCGTTTTCTTCTTTCAAAAATGTTGGTGCCCCGTATATGGAAACGTTGTCCCTCCCGAGATTAACCATTCATATGCCAGTTTGCTTATTTTCAACCCATGTGGTTCCAAATGTCCAAACGGCTTCTCAACCGAGTTCTCCTCCACATAAACCATGTCAAGCCCATGTTGATCTTAAGGTTGACGCCTTGCCTTCTTCGTCCATTTCCTCACCTCGTTCTTCCTTTTTGCTTGGTGGAAGTTTGGATTCTAGTAACTAGGTGGCTAAGAAGAAGAAGAAGAAGAAGAAGAAGTCGAAGAAGAAGAAGAAAAATAAGCAGGGGGGTAAACCAACAACCATTGCTACCTATGCAACTAATATTGAGAAACCTCCCATTTCTTCGTGTAAAGTCAAATTCCCTTGCAAGCTATGCAAGGGTGACCATCTTCTTAGAGATTGCCCTTGTATTCCCAAGGTGTTCGAAGTGTGGTCCGTTGGCCTGATTCATCTTTCATCATCAACCTCTGGGCAACATGCTAATGATGAGCCTTCAGCTAGAGATAATAATACTCGTAAGAAACAGGGTAAAATCAAAATTCCTTGTAACACCAGCTGAAGGTCACTCCATATGTGGAAGGAGCAGATGCAGAAGAAGAGATTGTGCGGAACCTGGACGCTTTGACTGTCAAGATTCCAGAGTATGCTTGAGTGGGAGACATTCCTCGCCAGTACCAGCGGCATAATGTCAGAGTATCCGGTCGCATTCACCAATTGTTGACTCGAGTTATTCGAGCAGTAGCATGCTATCGTGATCATCACGTTGATTAGTTATTTTCCTGTTGGTTTGTTTATTTTCCATTCTTGTCTTTAATGTATGATTGGATTATTATTTCTCCTTGATCAACTAGGTAGGTTGTATATGCAAGATATATGTTATCTTTCACGTTTGTTGTTGTTTGATCCCTTGTGCAGGTAACCAAGTGTCGTAGATGGCAACGATTTGACTACGGAGCATAAAGGATCAAAGGATTCAAGCGAGGAACAACATTAGATCGAGGTAGGTGATCTATTCATGATCTGAATACATTTACAATCTAGGAAAGTAGGCTTCTAATTGTTCCCTGTTGTTACTAGACCCATCCTAGGGCTAGAGAGATTGTCTCTGTCCACAGAGAGGATTTTTCTGCATAACAGAGGGCCAGGGCTAAGCCCTAGCCCCTTACCCCAAACCTCTGCAGATTAAACTTTAAATAATTTTTGTGGGTTATGGTTTAATAAGAACCATGGTGGCTTGGTCAGTTAACGCGTTGCATTATTTTTTGTGATGTCGGAGGTTTGACTCCACTGGAGGTTAATTTGGACTTCAACCAAATTTTTGGTGGCCCCGCGTTGCCATATGGCGGCCTCCAGTTGGGCCACATGGAAGCATATGGTTGACCACCATCCAACTAATGAAATTTTCTCACACCAGCACCATTCGATGGTAAGCATAAAAAATAAAAATGATTTTGACCAATCACAAGAGGCCATGTGGCAGCCTGCCATGGGCCAAAATTTGCCTAGTCAACTGTCCTTTTTTGCAAAATTTGTCTGTTTGGGAAAACAAACAGAACTCGTTTCTGGGAGCATACCGTTTCAGTTTTCCATGAAATGAGTTGCGTCGGATTCAAAATAACGAGATCTACGTGGCCATTTAGGTTCCACATCATTCCACAACTTTCATTTTTTAGCATATTTTTTAGCACCTAATTAGGTACTCAAAGGAAGAGAGCGTTGTAGTGAGTGCAACACATGTGGACACACAAGAGGTGGCCCGCTAAAAGAAACTAGTTGAATGGAGTTTGCAGAGGACATCGTACTGAGGGGTATTAGTTGTTATGTTAGAGCCATCACCTGAGGTGTCAAATGTGCTTGTGACAAGGCCCCGTCTAGAGAGGACTAATTTTTAAGTCTCTCGTACAGGTCCTTGGAGAAATCAACAAGCTTCTCTTCCATGGAGACCAAAACCCCGTCCAAATTTGGTTATAACGTAGCAGGTGCCTGACAAAGCAAACCTTAGACTGAGCACGAGCACCAAACCCTTGCCATCATGATTTAGATTTTTCACACATAATACCCTTCATGCCAATTGTCCACTAAACATTTATGATAATAGGGTGGAAAACACTTTAAACTTATTAATTAAACTACTATTTTAATTCATTAGGTATGTGTTACATAAAATGATTCCTTTTACAAATTTACCTATGACAAATCATGGGTTGACACTTAAAATAATTCATATACATCTAGCTTAATACTTTTTGGTAGTTAAATATTCAACAAATTCTTCACAAATTTTGATAATATTAGTAATTTTTGATAATTTGTTTAAAGTGGGTCAAAAATATATTATATTATGATTTTGTGGAAGCACATAACACAATACCCAAATAGCATTATCATATATATGATTTTATGGAAACTATTGCGTAAGCATCTGCCACTTTAGTGATGTATGGGTGTTGGACTCAAGAATATTCAATCAAATGAAACTTGGGAAATAAACGCTACTTTGGGCACACTTAGTATTTTATTGGGATGTTTTGCAGTCATACAAGCGCTGGTTTGGACACCTTTTTGACACTTGTAGTAACTCAAGCCTGGTTGTTGGCATTTGATACCCATAGTTACCCGAATCCTAAATTTGGGGCTCAACGCTCTTCATGGTCACTAATTGACACTTGCTTCAATTTTACCCTTTGTGTATGGTTGGCGATAAACATTTGACTCCCAAGGTTCAGACAATTCTTCTTGTTGTTCAATATGATCAACGTGGCATGATTTCGTGTGTTTTACTGCAACAATGACACAATACCATATCGTCGTGTCACTACCATCTCGATAAAAGCCTTCCAATATCCGTAGAAGTTATGCACCGGGTGCTCAGGTATTAACGATTTCATTTTTTTTTTCCTTTTTATATGATGTAGGTATTATCCCACATTGACCACATGAAATATTTTTATTAGTGTTTATATACACCACAAGTTCAACTCGTAATCGATATCTGGTGCAATGATTTTGTTCCTAGTGGGATTACCGCTTGATGCATTCATAGTTAATAGACTTTGATCTTTCAGTGAAATTTTAGTGGGTGGTAGATAACTTAGAGATAGACTTTTGACCTTCCACTGAAAGTTCAGTGGGAACTAGGTGTCTCATTAAATCTTACAAAATAGAGTAATGACCCGAGAGCACAAAATTGCGTTATAAAACCTTTTTTTTTTCAACTCGAAATCTAAATTTTTAACAAAATTAATTAAAAATTTGTATTTTCCCAAGAGTCTAACCATGAAACAAACTGGAAATTTTCGCAGCATTTTCACTTGACAAGAAAATGCTACAACAAAAATGGCACAAAATTGCGTTATAAAACCAATTTTTTTGAATTTTGAACTTTAATTTTTTAACAAAATTAATCAAAAATTTGTATATGCCTGAGAGTCTAGCCAAGAAACAAACTAGAAATTTTCAAAGCATTTTCACAAGATATTTTGGACAAGAAAATGCTACAACACACACCACAGTCTACTGATTTCCATGAATCAATCCTGGGAATTATGCCCCATCGGTCTCAATATATTGTCACCAGCATGCAACACCCTTGCGCTTATGCTCCATGTGTGTTTCTCTCTCCAACCTTCTCTTACGTTGTTTTTCAACGTTCTACCTTTTGAGTCTATGTTTTGCTTTTTCGTTCTTCCTTTTTTCTTCAAACTCTTCATGCCCCCATGGGGATATTCACTTCCCTTCCCCTTCACGTCGTGGAATGGAGGAGAATATGGGCATGTTCAGCGCTTCGTCAAGTCTTTGCCAATGATTTGGTGGTGGGAATTCATCTCAACCAACCAACACCACTCATTGCTCTCCCTTATATCGGGGATTTGTCTATCCCATTCTTCAGTTCCAGTGAAATATTAAAATTGATTTACCACCACAATCATTATTTATCATTAAAAATTAGGGGTTAACATAGGGGCGCTACACTTTGGATTCCGATCAAGCCAAGATTTTAAGCACTCTTCAATAGTATTCCCCTACCATGTATATTCAATGTCCTCTACTTTTTGAATTTCCTTCCATAATTTTTTGGTAAAAGGGACCTAAATAAAAAGGTGTGGGATCAATTCATCTTCCTCAAAGAAAAGTGTGCATATGCTAGGCCCACATACATATTTTTTTTTGTAGGTTTTCCAAGTAGGTGCTTTATTTTTCAACAAAGACCACTTAAAAAGCTTTGTTTTGGGAGGACTATTTAGTTTCCATAATTGTTTATCCACCACGAGGGAGGTTGGGAATTTGGTCGTTGAGCTATTGATAAATACCCATACTTTGGGTTGTATATTCCTAAAGGAGCATGTGACTAGACCAAGATATCTTATAATGGCAAGAGGGAGATAAGATTTTGTTGTGGATAATTTGTTTAAAGAGACCATTCCAAGCTGCTCCAAGGATCCAGAGTTTTTGTTCCAACCAAGGCTCCGGGACTAGTAACTCAACCCCAATTGTTTATGGGCTTCAAAGTGTTTTTCCAACCAAGGCTCTGGGACTAATAACTCAACCCAACAGTTGTCTGTCGAGCTCCAGAGCATTTGTCCAACCAAGGCTCTAGGAACTAATAGCTCAACCCAAAAACTAAAGGAATCATGAGAACCAACCATAAAAAAATAAATGGAAACAGACCCACAACACCATGGCTATCCCGGAAATGGCAAGGCTAGGAAAATCCACATGCATAGACCATGCATGCCATAAATAGTGAGGAAAACATACATGCAACCAAATATCGTTGTAGTTGTTGATCTCGATGTCCTCTTACGCTTTCTTGCTCTTATTTTTCCTTCTTGCTCCAAATCACCAAGTATGTCACATTATTCGAGAGTGCTCTAAGAAAACTCTAGGTATCCAAGAGAGAGAGAGACAGAGTAATGAGAGAGCTCCAAAAATGCATTGACCAAGTCTTGCCCACTGATCCTCATAAGCCTTTTTATCAATGAGGCCTTTATTTTCTTCATTTTCCATTATTTTCCTTCAATTTCCTCCTCACATGCAACCTGTGACCTTTCACCTTCCTTTTCTCCTATTTTCCATTATTTTCATAAATAAAATGCCAATTAATGCCTCATTTATTTCCAAAGCCTTTTCCATTGCCTTTTCCAATTTCCTTTAGCCATAATAACTTAAATGAACACTCACTAGGATGTTTTTCCCAACATTTAGCTTGGAATAAGTGTCCCATCAACCGTGGTTATTATTTTTAACTTTTATTACATGGAATTTTCACTAGGGTTGTTACATTTAGCATGTCTCCTCCCCCTTGCACAGGGCACAACCACTCCCCGTGAGGTTTGATTTTAGGTCGCCTTGTTGACAAAGCCCATCCTCAACCGGTTGTGCTAGTGGGACTTGACAAAAAAAACATAACTATTTTTACAATCAAAATATTTTATAAATATTTTAATTTTAATTTATAAATATTTTATTTTGTAACATTTTTTAATTAAATATAAAAGAAAATATGTTATACTTTTGAGATATATCTAAACCCTATACCCTCACCACTACTAAAAATATTTCATGGATATTCCGTAAATATTAAATCAAAGTTTTAATAAAATGAAAAATGAGAATACTTTTATATATAGAGATGTGAAATTTATATAACACCATCCTAGATCCATCTTAACTCTCAATCTACCAAGCGCAGAAAGGGATTAAATCTCGTGAGATGAAAACCTCTTTTAGAGTGAAAAGAGATTTGATCCCTCTCGATGCTTGGTAGATCTGGAGTTAAAATGGATCTAGGCTAGTTTATTTTACCTTGTCTATCGAGGGACACATTTTTTTTTCCCTAATCATATATAGGCATTTAAAATATTTCTACACAACACATTTGAGAGAAAGTGTCTGTTTTTTTTCAAATAACTTCTATATTTTTCGCAAGTTATAATCCCTAGGCTATGTTGAGAGGTAATTCTCTAATCTTGGAAGTCTCCTTTCTGTTGCACCATGAGTTGAAAGCCTTTAGAGATTTCTTCCTTCCCATAATGTTCTAATCCCTATTAAAATTTCCACCTCTTTTTATACCTCCTTAGAGTGTAAACATTATGAGATGAGGTTAACAATAGTTTATTTTTCTTTATGACATTAACAACACCATATTTTCCTTATAAAATTCCTTTATTAGAGAACATCACATGTAGTCCCCTTGTTAAATAAACTTAGCCACATAAAGATCTTGTTTTTTGCGGGACATTTTAATTTCTAGATAACTTTCCACCATTAGATCTATTGATCTTCTCTTCCTTCTTCCACTATTTATTTGTAGCCTCATCTAGGAAAATATACTCTAATAAGATTCAAAGATTGGATCAACTAGTCCTCTTCATCCTCGAGTCTAGCATTTTCTTCTATCAGAGTACCTATCTTCCTTTAAAGTACCTATGAATACATCAATCCTATGTTCCTCTAGAATATTATTTACCCTTATATTCAATTTTTGGAAGTCCTCAATGTGCTCCATCATTGAACCCTTTTGTTTGAGATTTATCAATTGGCTAAAGAAGGTGTTTCTCTTTGTATCCTCATAATGTGCTATCATTTCCTCCATAAAAATTGACCCAAGTGACAAGGGATTTACGAGAACAAAGCCATCGATACCATACAAACTAATTTTGTTCTAAATATAAACTTGCTATGCGTACTTTTTGTGTGTGTTGCACATTATGGAGCTCAAAGTATTCCTTTGTTTGTAATATCCATGTTATCGGATCCTTGCCATCAAACTTCCTCATATCGATCTTTGGAATATGGTGGGTCTTAAATCCAACATTAGAGTCTATGAAATTATGATTAACATTTATTTTATTCTCATCATGAGTTTCATCTACTACCTTTTCTCCTTTAGGAATCATTTCTTGAAGAAAATTTATCTAACCCTCCTTCAAACCTTCCATTGCTACTTTTAGACCATTCTTCATGTCTTCCATGTTGCCTTTCATTTTTTCTTTTATACCATCGATCTTAGCTTCCATGCAATCCATGCAATTCTTCAAACCATCCATCTTAGCTTCCATGCCTTTCTTCAAACCATCCATCTTAGCTTCCATTTCATTTTTGGTTACTTTTTATGAGAGCGAAATTTGTTGCACTTGGTCTCATAATTTTGATATATCATGTTTCACTTCTTCCTCTTCATGCGTCATAGTAGAGCTTTTTGAGAGCTTAATGGGTGTGGAATTGTTTTTCTTGCTTTTGAGGAGCTCGATATTGAAACAGATGTATCTCTGTGATTTTGGATCCCCAAGATTTGAACTTTGGTCCTGTAGTAGCCCTATGAGTTTTATTTCCAATGCCACAGATCATACCTAATTTGGATTCTTCAAGACAAAGTTATGCCATGTCTCCTATAATGACTTAATTATGGACTAATTCAGTAGATCGAACTTGTACGGCGTGCCACGTTTCATTGTTTTTACCGTCGACCCTGAAATACATACACAAGAAACTACAATCCATGCAATTTATACCAATTCTTGCAGAATTCCAATCTGATGTCAGAAACGAAATTTATGACAATTTCCCCTCGGTCACCTGTTTGAGATGAAATTCTGGAGCCTGCCAAACCCTAACTTCCACAAATCATATCTCTGAAAATATTGCAAAACAAGCTCTAAAATTTTTACACGAAGTTCATCAATATTTCTGCTCCACTTGGTAAAATTTCCAGCTTCTGAAGCCTCGTATATTAAAAAAAATTATAGAAAAATTTCCAAGATGACATGTTTGAAGAAGCGAAACCCTAGAATCCCAAGTTATAATACCTTCTTTTTTTTTTTAATAAAAATAAAAAATAAAAAAATCTGAATTGGACTAATTCTATTAAGAAAAAATATGGTACAAGATGATGATACAATCAAGAGAGACAGAAAACAGGCAACCGAAAATGATAGGACTATCAACCTCGGTTCCGGAGAAGGAGTGAGACAAGCAAGGAGTTACAACATATGACTAGAAAGCAAAAAGACTGACTTCTACCCAGAATGGGTAGAAGCCTCAACACGAAGCTTTTTTCCTTTCCTATTTTTGACTTCGACCCATCCAACCTGGGGTGTATGAGCAACAACAAATTGAAGACTGGGGTTCTCCAAAGGGGGGCCCTCCTTTTCTGATTCAGAGGAGGAGGTCATATGGACGCGTTTCTGGGTGATGGCTATATCGGAGGTATGCGTCGGTCCATCGGTGGAAGGGACCACTGATTGAGGGGCTTGATCCAGTTCTGCATCGCTACCTTCATCTTCAGAGCTAGAGGATTCAGAGTCCACGACTGGAGGTGGAGAGCATGGAGCCCATCGTTTGGACTTGGGCTTGGAGAGGTTATCCTTTTTCTTTTTTGCCGGGAGAGATGGGAAGGTGTTCTGCAGATGCCCTGTTTGGTGGCAATGGCGCCAACAGAATGCAGTATTTTTGTAATCCAGTGTCTGGGTCCAAAAAAAATCGTTTATCTTGAGATTGATTTGGTCTGGAAGTCCCTTGCTTAAATCTAACTCCACACATATTCTGGCATATGTGTAGAGACCTTTATTTTCCCGCCAGTAATCTCCCATAATGAAACTGCCCAAGGTGTTGCCTATAGCTCTATAGACTGCAACATGCCATAAGTGGGCAGGTAAGTTTGGAAGCCTGATCCATACAGGTGTCTTGGTAATGACTGCAGTTGCTGGATCAAAATCTGGGAACCAAGGAGTTAAGAAGAGTCCTACAGTTCCCATGAACCAAGGGCCTTCTTCTAAATCCTTTTCATAATGCTTACTGTCATCAAATAGAACAATGAAATATCCTTTTGAACAGAAACTGACCTTACAATGATGAGTCCAGTTTGCATGGATCCATTCATAGAGATCCTAAGATTGCGGCCACAGTCCGTTAAATCTGCAAATTATGGCTCTTTCTGCGAATTCTTGAAGTTGATTTGCAAGACCTTCATGGGTGATTTCAACAGAGGGAACTTCCTCTATCTTGTCAACCAAAAAAGGCTTGGGTTTAAGGGCTTCCGGGTGTTTGAGGTTCTCAAAGTGTACTGCATCTTTGTAAGAGAAAGGAGGAGTAGAGGATGACTGTCCCGCTGCACCTCCTCTCAAACGAAGGGTTAACACCAAAGATTTGTTCTTGTTAATGTTGTTAAGTAGAGAGGGGAAGAAGGTCTTCAAGTTGTTTACCTTGAAAGAGAAGTCTTTGAAGGCCTGAAGGGATCCCAATCCACCGCTCTAGATCCAGTTTGAGATCCAACACCAAATCTAAAGAACTGACCAATTGCAGGATGGTTTTGCCTATAGGTTGAGAAATTTGGATCTGAAAGGAGTCAAAGAGGTTCCTAGACACAGTGCCAGGACCTCTTATGCTTCCGAGAGCAAGTCTGCCATGGCTTTGATGGGGAGGAGATTTCTCCTGCGAAAAGAGATGGTCACTTAAAAACAGAGACAGATCCGAGACAGAGGACTGGGAAGCAGAGTGGTTAAAAAGCCAATCATTCTTCTCCTGCTTGTAAAACCGTTCTTTACAACCTACGTGCAAGGAGAAGAGAGGGGATGTCGATTCGTGTTTGCTCATAGGCCCTAGATCATGATAAATGTTGAGGTTGCCAGCATAAAGAGCTGCAAAGGGGCGAAAGGGACCCTTGAAAAGTTGAAGATGCCGCTAGTTTTCTGAAGGTTGCGACAGCAGCTTCGGATCAGCATAACAGGGACTGAGCGGAGCATATGGCGCAGGGACGAGATTATTTGAGGCGAAGGAAAATGGAGTTGGTCTCCCAATCCGTTGCGGCGCGAGAGCTGTAGAAGAAATAATAGCCGTAGTGAAAGAGATAGAACCCTAGTCTCCATTCCGTCGGCTCTAAAAAAATCGTTTAAAAAGACCTAATACCAAATGTTATGCAACCAACTCAAAAAATAGAAGAAAATATAGATCAGCGACTTAGAAATCAACCTCTTCGAGGGGCAAACCTCCTTTACATTACATAAATGAATAATTCTTGGATGATTCAAATGATAAAAACCTACTTTCTATATATAGGAGTCTAAGGGGTCCCAATATATTCAGAGCCTACATAACAATAATAATGCAAGGGCACAACAATAACAAGAGTGGGCTTTTATGGGGCACAATGATAACACTATGGGGACGACATGGGCACAACAATAACAATGAGGGGGTTACACTAACAATAACAATAAGGGGATACACTAGTATTATAGGGACCTAACAGATCTCCTCCCCCTCCTTTTGTTTGGAGGAAGATGATTTTTTGTCATCTTCTTTTTAGAATCATCGAAGAAATTTTTCTTATAACATTCATTTTGATGTACTTCAACTATGTGTTCTAGCCATAATTTTTTTATTAATACAATTTTTTTATAATAATAATAATTAAAAAAGTCAAAGTTTTGAAAGATAAATAAGATATGTTGGGTTCAAATAAATGATGTTACAATTATCTTTCCACAATGATACCTATTTTAAAATGAAACAAGGATGGTTGCAAGGCAGCTAGTCCTTGCCTTGAGTCGGGGCAATGGGTCAGCAAAAACAAGTAAATATACATCAAAATACAGAGCAAAAGCAAGCAATGGGTCAGCAAAAACAAGTAAAGATACATAATATAGGACAAGCGAGTAAAGATAGCACCGATCAATTCTTTGAGAAATTTTGAGATAGTTGAATGACATTTATAAAGAATGACCGGAATAACTGCATTTTTACCAGAATAACTGCCATTTTCAGCATTCGAACAAGCAAGTAAAGATACATCAAAAATCATAAACAAAAATAACTAAATATTAATTTTTAAATAATTTCAATATATTATTTATATTGTTTCAAAGACGTGGCTAAAGATAACAAACCATAATCCATGACTGATGCTTGGCGGAGATGTGGTTTATAGATGGATGCATGGCAGAGAACCTAGTGCTGCACTCACAAGTGCAAGGCACCCCTGTATCTTTCAGTGGTTTTCCACCAGCTATACACAGACGGCTCCTAGGTGTTGCTGGCTCCCAAATATTGCACAAAGTCCCCCACGATGGAACGCTGAGTAGAAGTGAATTTTCCATACCAAATCACATGGACATCGAGGGCTAGTCCAATGGTGAGAAGGGGACCATTGTGATAAGTTAAAAGAAGAGGTTGCTATTCCACCAATACGGATGAACACAAATCAACCAGATGCAGCAGACATACAAAAATTTTAAATCCACCCATTCCCAAATTGCTACTGCCTACTCTTATAATACAGGAGCCTGACAATTATTTCAGAGACGTGGCTGAAGATAAAAAACCATAATCCATGACGGATGCATGGCAGAGACATGGTTTATAGATGGATACGTGGCGGAGAACGAACGAACGTGGTTTATAGATGGTGCATGCTGCACTCACAAGTGCAATATACTGCTAGTTTGTTAGTAGCAGGGCCGTTGAATACTGCCAGTTTGTCAGTAGTCGTTTCGGAATAAGTAGTGCCATTTTCCGTTCAATCTGAACTATCTCTTTGGCCCTTCTTGCCTCATGGGTCAAGCCGTTGAAACCAATTCAATCAGCAATGCCACGAATTCAAGACTTCCATAGCAGGGGAAATACTGGGTTGGTTATGCCTTTTTGCAGGTCACTTCGCCCTTTGAGGAAACTATACATCAAGGTCAAGATATGGAAGCCAAAAGATGAAACACAGGGTTGTCGGTTGCTCGGGTTGAATCCGATGTTTCTATTGTTTAAAGCGAAAACATCGGGTTGCCGGCATCAGAGCAAGAACTTATGGGCACGACCCAGCCGGCGGGGGGAAAGAAGATTGAGGGGAATGAGCAGCGCTGTCTCCCACAAGCCGTTGCCATCATACATATGGCCAACCAACTTTTGGGGAAATCAAAAAGTTGGAGGGCTTCTATGAAGTAGATACCCAATCCAGTAAACAAGTAACGCTACTACCGACCCGCTAATGAGCCGAGCCTTTCTGCTCGTGTTCCACCCCCTTTTTCATTTTGATTCAATAGGGGAGATAAGACATGTGACCACATGAACAAGGCGAGAATCCAGAACAAGGTGAAGAGGAGGCGTAGCCTGAGCCTCAGCTTGATAATGACCGAGAGATGAATCCCTTGATCGTGGAAATGGAACGCAACAAGGACACTAGAGAGTGGAAAAGGCATTATCTCGATTCTCCAGCAACAACATGGGAGCATAAGTCGGCTCAATCACCGTTCATATTAAAGTATGCATTCTTTGCAAATCTGGAAATATTATTTCTTACTACTTTTTTGAAATTGTTATAATTTTTGCAAATCTGGAAATACTATTTCTTACTATTTTTTTTAAATTGCTTTAATCTTTGCAAATATGGAAATATTGTTTCTTACTGCTTTTTTGAAATTGCTTTAATCTGCACAATGGTTTCTTTCTTGAAATTGATTTCACCAATTTCATTAATAAATCTGCACTTTCTTGAAATTGATTTCGCCAATTTCATCGATAAATCTGCACAAATCTGCACAGTTGCTGCTTTCTTGAAATTGATTCACTTGCAAATCTGCATAGGTATGCACATAAGTGCTTTAGTACAACGATAATCTCTATAATCTCTATCCTTTTTTTTGATGGGTTAATGAATATTGGGTTAATTGAGAGCTTTTTGATGGCCTTTGTTGCTGGGGTTAATGGAGAAGAGCATACCTGCATGATGTTTTTTTCCAATAGTCGAACAGGTTGCACAAGCAATGGATTTGTCTCAGCCTACATGCAGATATGGGAGGTGGCTGCTATACTAGCATGGTGGCAGAGTACATGCACGTGGCTGGCTGCCATACTAGCATGGTGGCAGAGTACATGCATATATGGAGGATGTGGCTATCGTATTAGCATGGTGTCATGGATGTAGTGTTGAATATGTTTTAATATATAGTCAAAAACCCAAGTCATTAGCCCATAACATTTAATGCTTTAAATTAATGTTAAAACTAGTTTAGCAATCGCAAAATGTTGCAAAATAAGAAAGAAAATCATGAATATAGCATATGGTTAAAGCCTCCCACCTCGGGAAGAGGCCAAATAAGACGGTAAAAAAGAATTACACTATCAAAAATACATTCCAGCCTAAAACATTGGTTATTGTCCACAAAAAGTCATTGAAAGTAATGTTATCCCTATCGTTTCGATTACTATAGTCCCGTCGAGCGCAGCAGGGACTAAAAAGAAATAATTCACACTGGATACCATTGTTAAAATGAAAAAAAAAAAAATCTCAATTCCACTAGGATACGTAGTTTAAGAAAAATATTAACTTGATAAATTTAAACTTACACTCGTACCTATATAAAGGGATAAAATCTAAAATTCATATTATCATACTTATTATATAAGGTTTTCCATTCACTCTTTCATATTTATGAAGTGTTTTGGGTTTTCTAAAGTAATTTGTAAATAAAAGTAGATAAAAGAAATGAAAGTTTATTTTGGTTTTTTTTAAGTAATTTATAAGTAACAATAAATGAAATATAGATTTTATATTTTAATAAGATTTTTATCTTTTTTTGTGGGTGATGCTAGGCAAAGATTTATAATAATATTTAGCAAAATATAAACGAAGTGTTTGTTATGTGATTACGAGTCTATCATCAAGGAAATTGGACTAGTAACACATAAAAGTTGTCGTTGGCCATACTAGTGGAACATATATTATCCCACTTTCAAGTACACAAAATATTTTGATAAAGTATGGAATTTTACTATAAAATTGGGTCCAATCATTCCTATGATTGGCAACCTTGTTGGTTCTAATATAGAAGACAAAAATTAATTGAGTAAAAATTTAACTTGATGGAGAGTCCATCTGTATAGTGTCATGCATTGCAATATCCTCATTGGATTTGGAAAATTCCAAGTCAATGACTCTCTTTTATAGCATGGAAACTTTGACATTGAGTTTCCTCAATTGTAACTACACATCATCAATACTAGGTAAGGTTTTATATTGGGCTACCATTGCACAAGCAACTTATTCATTGTGGTTTCTAGCTACCAATACAAGTCTATAATTTGAATGTATATGGTCTGTACAGTGTGTGTATTCCAAGTTCTAAGTATCCAACTACCAACTTCAGCATCCAATAGAATTCTACATTCCACCCTTCCTGATTGGCCTAATTGATTTCTCTGTGAATCTTAGTAGGTATATTAACCACAAATAATACTACATAATGCTTTGCAGCTAGGCAAACTCTCGAGGAGGGTGGGGGCTGAGTTCTTTAATTACCCCGACGAATGGAAGGGATATGTACACGTGCCATGGAGGAATAGGGGATAGGAAACAACTTAGAGAAACCAAGAATTGGAACAACATATAGCAATGTCACTAACTTATGGGGCGAGGAGGACCTAAATAATACTAAGGGCCAAAGGGTAGTACCAAGATGAGCCACGAGTTCACATTTAAAATGAAAATGTCTAGAAAAAAAATAGAGACCTAAAGACCTCCCAAATGTAGAAGAGAAAGTGAAGTGGAGTACCAATTACCTAAACAGGAGTCTGCAAACACACATAAGAGGGATGCTAAACATATAACAAAAGCTTGTTGGGAATCCAAAACCTTATGAACAATCCAAAGTGTGTGGCTTTGCATAAAAAAACAAAAACTGTGAAACTAAGGATTTTCTAAGGCCAAATCCTATAACATTTAAACAAAAAAATTACTTCCTTGCCACTTAAGTAGACCAACAACCATAAAACCTAGGGATGTCAAATAAGACAGGGGCAATAATAATACCACATTTGATTTTACTTTCTTACCTATTCCTTCTTCAAATCATCATATACCTAGACATTCTCAACATCCTTCACCATGAGTGTGAAGTCACCGGCATTGTAATTTGCACATTGATGATTGACTCTAGAGGAGATCGCTGAAATACAAATCTCGATAAATTTCAAAATGAGAATTACCATTACATGACCTACATGAACCATGATTGGAACCATCTACCAAATGTGTGAAGCATTAATCTCCATTTCGACTAGCTACATCTTTCCATTACTTTATTCATAGATATCGTGATTTAAAACTTACTATAATTTTTTTTCTTGAAAAATAAATAATTTTATTTATAAATAATTTTATTAAAAATAATATATATATATATATACATATATATATATATATAATTGAAGTAATGGGTTATATGTTAATGAATTGTCAATTTTAATTATCTTAGGTGGTTGGGAGGAAGGAATGAAACCCTTTCCACCTAAGTTCAATTCTTCCGAATAACATGATGGATGTTGACAATATTGATGAAGAATTGAAATACTAGTTTTATCTTAGGATGAATGTTAATGTTGACACCTAATCCTAGGGATTGGGTGAAATTGTAAAATAGTGTAAATAGAAAATAAGGAGAGGCGGAAGATGAAGAGACACTGGGAGATGACTCCCAAGAGTATTTCCCTCCATGTATATATTTGTGTGCACCCTTAATGAAAAAAGCAATTCATTTTGGTGGAATTACCTCCTGTCCTGACATGGTATCAGAGCCAGCTCCATTTTTAGCTTCCCTGCCCTTGTAACTACCTCTTACAAAATTTGCAGAACTGCCTACATTGCGCAAAACTGCCTCTTTGCTTGCCTGGTGGTATCAATACAATTAATTGCTGGCTCACCGCTCTGTAGAAATTATACAAACATATGTATATCAATGGATTCAATTCGATCAAGCAATGTACTAAAGCTAGATATTGAATCCCTCTACAAATCAAATGTCGAAAATAAACACAATCACCAATCACAACGAATGCAGAAAGAAACCAATCAAACCACAACACATATATTTTCCCGGGGAAATCTTGCTGCTCAAAACCCCTCTATCATATATTGTATATTCCACAAGGAATCATGAAACAATTACAATGCACTCTTCTCACAAGAGTCTCCTGCACTTTGCCTATCATCTCACACTGATCCAAACAAAATCGGGCCAACACTTCGCCAATTCTCATCCTGTCTCCAGCCTACCTTGCTCACCCAATTCCTGATGAATGCAATCCCTATTCTTTAGGAATTTCATCCTTCCTCAACTGCATTGAGTATCATAGGCATCCTGTGGTGTTTTAACTGCATTTAGGCAGCATGCTAAAATCACAACTGATAGTTAACATCCCTTTAACCTTTGTCTCAACAAGGTCTCCACTGGAACTAACATGCATGCAACTATTAATACTAAATCATCAGTTGCATGACAAATCACTGATTTTGAATTAAATAATATTTAATTCACTTGATCTCTCACTAGTGCAACAAATAGTTACAACTAGTTCAACTGACTCTAACTCACCTAACTGAGTTAACTAATTACTCTTGCATTAAACTAATGCACCAACTGTAATTCGAACTCCATAACTAATAGAATTACTCTACATGCCTCGCCAACCACCCTCAACTCAAAATACACGAGCTAAATGAGTTTATCACACTCAGTTAACTATTACAAGTGATCATGAGATAAGATTACATTTTATTGTCCAATTTAATTAAGGGATAATTAAATTTGACACATATCCAATTTATTAAATAAATTTAATTTCACACTAATGTATCACTAGGACCCATCACTACATGACTTGTGGTCCCACACTAGTGTAGGTGGTTTCACGTTGCTTCTAGATGCCAATTTCAATATTTCTTATTGCAAACTTCAACACTCCCTCTCAACAAGAAATGAATTTCCTTTCATGCGCACATGCACCTCTTGCATGCGAAACTTCTCTAGTGTTTCTCGCACATGAAACTCTTTCATGTAACACTTCTCTAGTGTTTCTCGCACATGCAACACTTCTGAAACTGAATAGCCTCCAAACAATCGAATCAATATAATGCATCTGTCATCAGATTCTTCTGACTGATGGTACCTACTGCACATTTCTTCTGGACTCTCTGCGTTGCTAACATCTGCATCCATGCACTCTGCACTACTGGCAACTCTGATATGCACTCCAGTATCCAACACATGTCACTCTGATTTCTGTCCTCCTAACATCTGACTGCATCAATCTAACTGATCCTGCTACTGTTGTACTGTTGGCTCCTCATAGGCAGGTTCGATTCATGAGACGTACCATCTTTAGGACCTTGCCCAAATTTCTTCTTGGGATTAATTTTGTACATCGCCCCACCTCACACTTGGAGGTATAGCTGCATGTACTCCCTCTGCCCATCTGGATCGAAATTTATTTGCTTGAGTGGTTTCTACCACTCCATGATCCTCTGCATGTGGCTGCTCCACATCTTGAGGTTCATTCTTTGGAACCAAGAGTTCCTCATCTGCATGCAATTATAGCTCCCTTTCAAGGGACAATCGCATGTCTTTCTCACACTTCCCCATGGTACACCCCTTGCATGTGTTTATCTGCACAAGAGTACCCTTTGGAAGTCCCGTAGAATTCTGTTGCATGACCTTCAAAGCTCCATGGTGTAGATGGCCCAATCTCATGTGCCATAACTCACCCTCATCTCGGCTCACCACTTTGTTTGCTTTACCCATCAATCTTGTGCAACCATCTACATCAAATTTATAGATATTCTTCACACGAATCCTAATATTCTTGGCTTGTCTTGTTTCTTTGTGTCGAAGGGAATATTTTCCTTCACTGAAAACAACATCATAGCCTCTATCCTCCAACATCACGACACAAACTAATTTTTTCTTTAAGCCTGGTACATGCATTACATCTTTTAATAAGAAGGGTTTACCTGACTATCTCTGGAAGGTAACTGTACCAATCTCGGTATCATTGTACCACCTGTCATCACCCATTTTGATATGCATCTGATGGTCCTTATCCTTCAAGCTACTGAAAATTTCTTTGTCTCCCGTCATGTGGAAAGATGCACCACTATCCAAGTACCACACTGATCCCATCACACTTGACACCATGCATGCGATGAGGGAGAATTCCAACTCAAATTGTGAGGCCAAAGCCTCACCAGCTGCAGATCATGAAGCCTTCTTGTTCTTATTCTTTTGTGGACAATTAGTGGCATAATGTCCATGCTCGTGACAGTGAAAACATTTCACTCTGGACATGTCACGCTCCTTGCCTTCTTCGCCAGTCTCAGATTTGGAATAGTATTTCTTTCCTTTCCCCTTCTTTGCCTTCCCATCGAAGGCGTGATTTTATTCAACATCTGTCTTAGATGAAGATCCATCCTTGTATTCCGCCTAAATTCTTCTTGTACCAAATCCGACCAAAGTCGTTCCCAATATGGTAGCTTCTACCTCCCTTTGACAGAGTCCTGATAACTATGCCAACTCTTGGGAAGGCCTATAAGAGCTAGGCTCACCAAGTCATCATCCGCGACAGTAATTATGACGCTCCCAAGCTCATCTTGACATTGGACAAACTTGGTTAAATATTTTAGAATAGTGTCGTCTTTCTCCATTTTGATTTTCCTGAGCTTGTCCTTCAATGCCAATTTTCTGTGGTCACTACTACATTGAAACAGATCTGTCAAAGCCTTCCACATTGCATGTGGAGTCGCTTTTCCATGGAGACTTGAGAAAATGTGGTCTCGTACTCCGTCCAGTAAGATCATCCTTGCCCTTGCAACCTTCTTTTTCCAAGCATCAAGATTTGCAACATGTGCTGCATTAGGTTTGGGAATGTCATTATCAATGAATTCTTTCAAACCATTGTCCTCCAATACTGCCTCTATCCTGTCTTTCCATGCAATATAATTAGAGCTTCCCTCGAGTGCATACTCCAATCTCAAGCCATTGAAAGCCATCTTGATCCTTTGTCGCACCAAAGAATACTTCTGCAAATTCAAATGCTATTCAGTCACAAACTCAATTTCTTCTCCACTATAATGATTTCATGTGCTCTGATACCATGTAGAAATTATACAAACATATGTATATCAATGGATTCAATCCGGTCAAGTAATGTACTAAATCTAGATATTGAATCCTTCTAGAAATCAATTGCGGAAAATAAACACGATCGCCAATCACAACAAGTGCAGAAAGAAACAAATCAAATTACAACACAAATATTTTCCCGGGGAAAGATTGCTGCTCAAAACCCCTCTATCATATATTGTATATTCCACAAGGAATCATGAAACAATTACAATGCACTCTTCTCACAAGAGTCTCCTGCACTCTGCCTATCATCTCACACTGATCCAGAGAAAATCGGGCCAACACTTAGCCAATTATTAGCCTGCCTTGCTCGCGTAATTCCTAATGAATGAAATCCCTATTCTTTAGGAATTTCAGCCTTCCTCAACTGCGCTGAGTATCATGGGCATCATGTGGTGTTTTAACTGCATCTGGGCAGCCTGTTATTATCACAACTGATATTTAACATCCCTTTAACCTCTGTCTCAACTGGGTCTCCACTGGAACTGACATGCATGCAACTATTAATAGTAAATCATCAATTGCATGGAAGATCGCTGAATGTGAATTAAATAATATTTAATTCACTTGATCTCTCACTAGTGCAACAAACAGTTACAACTAGTTCAACTGACTCTAACTCACCTAACTAAGTTAATTGATTACTCATGCATTAAACTAATGCACCAACTGCAATTCGAACTCCATAACTAATAGAATTACTCTGCATGCCTCACCAACCACCCTCAACTTGAAATACATGAGCTAACTGAGTTTATCACACTTAGTTAACTATTACAAGTGATCATGAGATAAGATTACATTTTATTGTCCAATTTAATTACGGGATAGTTAAATTTGACACATATCCAATTTATTAAATAAATTGAATTTCACCCTAATGTATCGCTAGGACCCATTACTACATGACCTATGGTCCCACACTAGTGTAGGTGTTGTGATGTTGCTTTTGGATGCCAATTTCAATGTTTCTTGTTGCAAACTTCAACACGCTCCCCTCCACGTTGCATACTACGCTGCTCATACTCCTCAGATCGCACCAATACGCTACCTCCATACTCCCCTGATGCATATGACTTGGCTATAATGAAGAATGTTGTTGCATTTCCTGTAACACACACCTTGCACTACACTGCACTTGGTGGTTCTCCCCCTCCGATCCATATTCACAGTCGACCCCTCCCATCGATGCTGGTGCTCACTGCCTGAGCTATAACTGGTAGCCGAGCTCAGCTCGCTCGACCCCTCGCTCTGTTGAAGTTTGCAACAAGAAACAGAGAAATTGGCATCCAAAAACAACAAGCAGCCCCTACACTAAGTGTGGGACTAGGAGGTCTCAGCAACGCCTACACTAGTGTGGGACCACATGTCTTAGCAGCACCTACACTAGTGTGGGCTAAATTTGGTGCATGTCAATTTTAGTTATCCCTTAATTAAGATGGACATTAAAATATAATCTAATCTCAAAATAACTTGTAATAGTTAACTGAGTGTGATAAACTCAGTTAACTCATGAATTTCGAGTTGAGGGTACTTGGTGAGGCATGCAGAGTAATTCTAGTTGTAACTGAGTTCAAAGTGCAGTGGTGCATTAGTTAATGCAGGTTGTAATCAGTTTAACTCAGTTAAGTGAGTTAAACTCAATTGTGCTAGTTGTAACTGTTTGATACACTAGTGAGAGATCAAGTGAATTAAATATTATTTAATTCACAATCAGTGATCTAACATGCAAATGATGATTTACTATTATTAGCTGCATGCATGTCAGTTCCAGTGGAGACCCAGTTGAGACAAAGGTTAAAGGGAAGTTAACTATCAATTGTGATATTAGCAAGCTACCCAGATGTAGTTAAAACACCACAGAATTCCCATGATACTTAGTGCAGTGTAGGAAGGTTATAATTCCTTATGAATAGGGATTTCATTCCTCATGAATTGCATGAGCAAGGCAGGCTGAAGACGGGATGAGAATTGGCTGAGTATTGGCCAGATCTTGTTTGGATTAGTGTTAGACAACTAGCTAAATACAGGAGGGCTCTTGTGAGAAGAGTTGTATGTAATTGTTTCATGATTCCTTGTGGAATATACAATAGAAGATAGTGGGGTTTTGAGTAGAAAGCTTTCCCTGTGAAATTATTTGTGTTGTGGCTTGATTGATTCTTTCTTTGCTTCATGTGATTGACGATTGTGTTTTTTAATTCCGAAATTGATTTGTAGAAACGATTCAGTATTGAACTTTACTATATTGTTAAATCAGATTGAATCCATGATATACTTGCTTGTTGTATAAATTTCTACATGGTATCGAAGCTGTGTTATAAATTTTCTACATGGTATGAGAGCAGGAATTATTTGGGTGCGAGTTTGCAGAGAATATCTGGAAATTTCGATGCAAAATTTTCAAAAACAAATAGCATATTTGGATTCCTTGCGAAAAAATACGCAAATTGAAAAGAAAAAAAAAATTAGTCGAATCGGAGCTCGGATGAGGGAGATATCATCAATTTAAAATCAGCTCTTTTATTAGAAAATTTTGCGATGGTGAGACAATTACAATGTGCACGAATAAGAAAAGGGAAGTATGAGAAAGCCATGCAATTGTCCCTTGAGAGGGAGCTTGATTTGCATGCAGATGATGAACTCTTGGTTCCAAAGGATGAACCTCAGGATGTGGAGAAGCCACAAAATGAGGATCATGGAGTGGCATAAACCACTCAAGTAGAGAAATTTTGAGCCAGATGGGCAGAGGGAGTGCATGCAACTATACCTCCAAGTGTGAGGTGGGGCGACATGCAAGATTAATCCCAAGAATAAATTTGGGCAGGGTTCATTGAGATGGTGCACCTCATGGATTGAACCTGGCTACGAGGAGCCCATAGAGAAGCAGCAGCAGGATCAGTTAGATTGACGCAACCAGATGTCATGAGGACATAAATCAGAGTGACAGGTGTCGAATACTGGAGCGCAAATCAGATTTGGAAGCAGTGCAAAGTGCATGGATGTAGATGTCAACAACGCAGAGAATCCAATAGACATGTGCAGTAGCTAGCGGCAGTCAGAAGGACTCTGATGACATATGCATTATATTGATTCAATTGTTTGGAGGCTATTCAGTTTTGGAAGTGTTGCATGCAAAGGTTGCATGTGCGAGAAACACTAGCAAAGTGTTGCATGCAAGAGTTTCATGTGTGAGAAACACTAGAGAAGTGTTTCATGCAAGAGTTGCATGTCGCATGCAAGGGTTGCATGTCGCAATGTCGCATGTAAGGGTTGCATGTCACATGAAAGAGGTGCATGTCGCATGCATGGACATTCCTTTCTTATTGAGAGGGAGTGTTGAAGTTTGCAACAAGAAACAATGAAATTGGCATCCGGAAACAACAAGCAGCACCTACACTAAGTGTGGGACCAGGTGGTCCAAGCAGCACCTACACTAGTGTGGGACCACAAGTCTTAGCAGCACCTACACAGGTCTTAGGGCTAAATTTGGTGCATGTCTATTTTAGTTATCCCTTAATTAAGATGGACAATAAAATGTAATCTAATCTCAAAATACCTTGTAATAGTTAATTGAGTGTGATAAACTTAGCTAACTCATGGATTTCGAGTTGAGGGTAGTTAGTGAGGTATGCAGAGTAATTTTAGTTGTAACAGAGTTCGAAGTGCAGTGGTGCATTAGTTAATGCGGGTTATAATCAGTTTAACTTAGTTAAGTGAGTTAAAATCAGTTGTGCTAGTTGTAATTGTTTGATACACTAGTGAGAGATCAAGTGAATTAAATATTATTTAATTCACAATCAGTGATCTAACATGCAACTGATGATTTACTATTATTAGCTGCATGCATTTCAGTTCCAGTGGAGACCCAGTTGAGACAAAGGTTAAAGGGAAGTTAGCTATCAGTTGTGATATTAGCAGGCTACCCAGGTGTAGTTAAAACGCTACAGGGTGCCCATGATACTTAACACAGTGTGGGAAGGTTGGAATTCCTTGTGAATAGGGATTGCATTCCTCATGAATTGTGTGATAAAAGCAGGCTGGAGACAGGTTGAGAATTGGTCGAGTATTGGCCCGATTTTGTCTGGATCAGTGTGAGACAATTAGCTGAATACAAGAGGGCTCTTGTGAGAAGAGTTGTATGTAATTGTTTCATGATTCCTTGTGGAATATACAACAGAAGATAGTAAGGTTTTGAGCAGCAAGATTTCCGCGGGAAATTATCTGTGTTGTGGCTTGATTGATTCTTTCTTTGCTTTATGTGATTGCCGTTTGTGTTTTTTAATTCCACAATTGATTTGTAGAAGCGATTCAGTATTTAACTTTAGTACATTGTTAGATTGGATTGAATCCATGATATACATGCTTGTTGTATAAATTTCTACATGCTCTCCCCTATGCGCAGCAAAAAAAAAAGTGTGGAGGCCGCAACATAAGACTGGGATGTTGACTACTTCTCTCTTGTTATCGCTACCTCCAAGCAACACCACACTGTTCACTCACATCAACTCCTCCAACCTCTCGCATACACCCTCGACACTGGTTATCTTTGCACGAACTCTCTCAACTCGGCCCTCTGGGCTCACGCATACACCCTCGACACTGGTTATCATGACCTCTCTCAACTACTCCTACGCAACCTCCTACTACACATCCTCCCACGTTGATTGCTGCCCACTGTAATACACTATATACACACAAGAAATTGACCCCAGATTCCTCCTCTATAGTCCCTCAACACTAATCTCGTGCTCCTCCCACAACGCAGTCCGTGCTCCTCCCATAGTGCAGTCTCGGCTCCATACGAGCTGCCCACACTATGGTATGCTAAATCAACCATTTTATATACTCTCAACTGGGCTTCTCTTTTGAAATGTGTTTCTCCTCAAAGAAAACAACCCACGAAGGGAGAGCCCATGATAATCCTCTTGACCCTCCATACTCCTGCACAACGCTAAGCACTAAGGGAGTGCCCACACCTCTGTGCCCTACGACAATCATATAACAATCCACTCCATATACGTTGCACTCCATACATAGTTATGCCCTCCCTCATGCCCTACCTCCCCAGATATCACCTCCCAAATTACGCCCTCCCCAATATCCCACCTCCCCCAAATAAAACCTCCCCCAAGTAATACCTATGCACCTTAATTCATTTTTGTTACAAAAAAATTAGCACCAGAATTGCAAATTTTTACAAGTATTGGCAGCAAAGTGTTTTTTTTTTTTTTTTTTTAACAGTACATATTTAGAATGCATTCACTCATATATATTGCGGGAGTGGTTACCACTGGCAAGGAGAACTATCTTGAGCGGTCCCGGAAAATAAAGCACACTCTCAATTTTAATGAGTTGTGGAAAGGAATTTGTGAAGGAGACAAAGAAAATGCAACTGCAAAGCTTACCTCAGACAAAGAGATCACCATTTTGGGACAAAAAGAACAACAAGGCCTATGCCTTGATTGCATCATCTATAAATGAAGAGGTGAGTCACCATATTACACCATTCTACAATGCTTATGAAGCCTTGAAGAAGTTAATAGAACTGTATGACTCGCACTCCGAACTTGAAGTTGTTCAATTGATGATTGAACTGTTCAGTCTTGAATTGAAAAATGATGACCCTCTTGCTTTAGCATCATAAGTAAGATCTATCATGCATGGTATTAAAAAAACTAGTTTTGAAATAGACATACCTCTCATAGATTGTGCCAAGGCATTATATCTCACTTACTCACATTATCTTGAGTCATTGCAAGCAAGTTGAAACCTCAAGGAGATTACTTTGACTCCCTTGAGAAGAAGTTTGCAAAGAGAGAAAAGGATTTAGGGAAGAAGACAACTCCTCAGTCTTCTGAAGAAGATGTGTCTTGCACATAGAGAGAAGAATCATGCTCAATATTCTCTTATAGAAAGGGGTGGCTGAAAAGGAAGAGGAAGAAGAAATTTCAGAGGCAGGGGGGGAAGACAATTTCAAGGAAAAAAATCTGATCTTCATTGCACACAGTGCAATAGATATGGACATGATGCATCCACATGTAAGCTATCTTGGGACAAAATTGAGCAAGATATAAATGAAGCCAAAGGTAAAACTCATGACAAAGAGAAGGTAAAGCACTTGAATCTGCTCATTATGTTGTGGCACATTGTAATACTAGAGTAATTGAATACTTGTTTAATGCTTCACTTGCTTCTTGGGAAAATGATTGGTTGCTTGATTAAGGAGCAACATGCCACATGACTTTTAGACTTTTTTTTAATGAAGAATTTACTGACAAGGTTGATGGAGCAGTATAATTTGTAGGCAAATCAAAACTCAAGCCATCAGGGCTTGGCACAATCAGGCTTAAACTACTCGGTCTTCCAGACTTTCTTCTACATGAGGTTCTATACCTCCCAGAGTTGAGGAGAAACTTGTTGTCTTTGGTCTAGATCCACCAACAAGGACACTCCATTCATATGTTTGATGGTAAGGTTGAGATCATAAAAGTATTAGATCGCTCACTTGTCATAACAGGGATAGAGGAAGAAAGACTTCTAAGTTGCAAGGTACCTCTGCTCATGAACAAAAATTTGCATTCAGTTCTCACAGTGATGAAGACACATTCCCATCAAGTCTTTTATGGCATGCTAGATTTTGACACTTGAACTATGACAACCTTCAATTGTTGAATAAAAATGGTGTTATTGGTTTGCTTACAATTCCTAGGAAACTTAAGTAATGCGATGCTTGTATTCTAGGAAAGCATAACAAATAGTCTTTTCATGATTCACATTCCAGAGCACATAGAAAACTCGAACTCATTCATTCAGATTTATGTGGCCCCATGCTTGTTCCTTCTACAAATGGAAATAAATATATGATGACATTTATTGATGACTACACCAGATTGTGTTGGGTTTACTTATTGAAGAACATATCCGACGCTTTTCAAACATTCAAGAACTTTCATACATGCATTGAAAATGATGCACAAACTCATATTGGCTCTATTCGCACTAATAATGGAAAAGAATACACTTCAAATGAATTTGAAACCTATCTTCGCCAACATGGGATCAAAAATCAAACAACCGTGCCTTACAAACCCCAACAAAATGGTGTCGCTGAAAGAATGAACATGACAATTTTAAATATGGTACGTTCCATGATGTTTTTGAAGAGCGTAAAATTGATGTTTTGGGATGATGCAGTTCTATGTGATGTGTATATAAAGAATATGTGTCCTTATAATGCAATTAGAAACAGGAGTCCTTATGAATTGTGGCATGGCCACATTCCTTTGGTAAAGCATGTCAGGGTCTTTGATCTGAGTATGAATGTTAGTTTTGCTGTGCTAATTTCATTTTCAGATTTATAATTTATTTACTGATCTTATGTTTCATGTACATAGATTTCCTTATTTCTTATGTGTGTCAACAAGTAAATTAATTGAGTTTTTATGAGTGAAGTTAAGAGCACAAAGTATGAAAATCAAATGCTCATTAGAAGCAACATAAAGAACAACAAACCATCACAATTGATCCATCAACACAGAGTTTTGATGAAGGAGTTCACCCCTCCCGGGCTACATCTCCTTGGTCCAACTTCCATGGCTTGGGCCTTTGTATTAGCTAAATAGTGCAAAAATTGTTGTTTACATACATAAAATTATCCCGAAACATACTCCAATGAGTCTAGAATGTCAAAATCTATCAGAAATTACTATTCATTCACATAATTTGGGCTTCAATTGATCTAGGCATGGCCTTCCTTCCTGGTGGCCATGGGCTTTAGTTTTCTTCAAAGTGACAAAAACACCTGTACAATTTCTCCTTTGCCTCTGCAACCTGTTCCAATGTGTTCAGAGCATGCCAATTTGCTAGGAAGTACTCTTCCCAAGGTAGAATTGGTTGAAAATTGCTCAAGATATGGCTCATTTAATTTTTTCCTAGAATTCTCCTCCAAATCTGGAGAAGACTCCATATAAGTCTGACAAATTGGGGATTCCGCCGATTCTGATGGTGCCTCTAAACCTACGTTGTTTTAATCTAGGAGTTTAATTAGTTTTTAATGGCGGATTAAGAGGGATAAACATTATTTAATTGCACACTAAGTGCGTTTGTTATGAGCGTTGGTCAACAGTCAAGTGGAAGGGTCACGTGGGGAGGAGGGTTGGCCCCCTCCCTTTTACCATCGGAGATCCACATATAATTAAAATATAAGTTGGGCGTGGAGGCTTTACAAGCCCCGCCCTGTGGTCTGTTGGTAAGATGTGGTAACGTTTGGTGGGAGGTCACGGGTTTGACCCTAACCTCCGCACCTATACATATATTTTGCCAACATTTAAATGCACGCCCCCATATAAACATAACTCAGACTTTGGTTAACATGTAATTGCGCTCCAATATATGTTTAATCCACCACTATTTATACTTTATAACATAATGCCAACCTTTGACATTAGTGAAAAAAATTAACATGCCACCATAATAAATTAATCCCTCCCCCATAAATAAATTGAAATTCGAACTTAGCAGTTGGACAGGTGGCGGCCCCTGGCTGCATCACATGTCAGCCTCTGGTTGGGATGTCCCTCATATAAAAAAAATATAATTCAACCTTAGGAGTAGATCCTAAAAAAAAAGTTCACTTTCAAACCAAACTGGCGAATCTTGTTGTGACACTTGTCACAGTGCCACTGGGCATAAACTGAAGAATATTCCTTGCATGCTGACTAGGCTGCCATGTCATCAACCTGTCACTGTTCTATAATTTTCTTGTTCTGAATGGTGGTCAACAGGCTATAACTTCTTCATCCGGAGTCGGTTTTCAATGAAACAAATTGCGCCGGATTCCTGGCAATGGGCCAGTCACGGTCGTTCAGTTTCTAATAAATTATGAGCACTTTCATTTTTTAGATTTTACACCGAGCCTTTGATCAGTCTTTGGTTCCACCTATTATGCCTCGATACCTAAGGAAAAAATAAACAAATTTGTTGCAAGGAGTCGTAAGTGTATCTTCTTGGGGTATTCAAATACCTCCAAAGCATACCATCTCTATGATGAAGTTAATAAGAAGTTTGTAGTATCTATAGATGTCATATTTCTTGAATATTCCAAGACTAACAATGTTGTTGAGTGGAAACTTGATCGCTTGGATAGATTCGAGCATGCAAAGTCATTTCAAGAATTTGATAATCAGATTCCACATCTTGAAGGGGCGATTTCTATACTGGATCAATTTGTGGAATCTTCTTCTGAAGCATTCTCTCTCCCCACATGAACTTCTAGCCACATATGACACTTTGAGTGATGTGATTAAAATTTTTTGGAGACTAAGAATTGGTTCAGCCCCAACTCAGTCAACTGAGTAGCTTATGCCATCTTAGAAAGGTCCTCCAAAATAGCTGACAAAGACACTTGAAAATGTCCACCCCAATGAGCTTGGAAAGACAAGAACAAGAAGTTCCACCAGGAAAAATGGAGGTGATGTAGATGATTTTGATTCACCTGTTGATATGAATGTTTCTTTAAATTGTGAATTAAATTTGTTTACATATTTTGAACCAACTTCCTTCAAAGAAGCCGCTTCTCATGATGAATGGAATGAAGTGATGCATAAGGAATACGATGCCTTGATAAGGAATGACACTTGAAAGCTGGTTGATCCTCCATTGGGAACCAAACCTATTCGCTGCAACTGGGTCTACAAGAACAAAAACAAAGCTGATGGCTCACTTAACAAGCACAAAGGAAAGCTTGTGGCAAAAGGTTTTGCACATAAAGAAGTGGTCGATTATAAGGAGACTTTTGCCCCCACAACAAAATGGGCTACCATTCGAACACTCTTTGCCTTAGCATCTCAAAACGGTTAGAAAGTCCATTAGATGGATGTAAAAACCGCTTTCTTGAATGGAGATCTAAAGGAGAATGTTTTTATGTCCCAGTTAGAAGGATTTGTTGTGAAGGGCCAATAACACAAAATATGCAAGCTTGTAAAATCCTTGTATGGCCTCAAGCAAGCACCACGAGCCTGGTATGGGAAGTTAATTGAGCATCTTCTGAAACTTAGCTTCAAACATTATGATCTTGATGATTCAAATTTGTTTGTCAATAAAGTTGGAAAAATAGTTGTATATCTTGTGGTGTATGTAGATGATCTTTTGATGACAGGGAACAATGGGAGCTATATTGCATCCACAAAGAAGGAATTGAGAAAAGTTTTTGAAATGGCTGATTTGGGCTATGTTCACTATTATCTTGGTATTGAAGTAACTCAACATCCTAAGTTTATATTCCTCTCCCAGAAGAAGTACATTGGAGATCTATTGAACAAGTTTGACATGGCTAAGTGCAATCCTTTGACTACTCCAATGGAACAGAACTTGAAGCTCACATCCATTGAAGGAAAATTATTCGAGGATGCAACAAAGTATAGACAACTTGTAGGAAGTCTCATCTACTGACTACTACCAAACCGAACATTTCATTTGCTGTTGGAATCCTCTCCAAGTTTATGCAAAAGCCTTGTGAGGGACATTGGTCTGCCGCAAAAAGAGTTCTAAAATACTTGAAAGAGAATCAAGACTTTGGACTCAAGTATACACAGGTGGGCGACTTCAGCTTGACTGGATACTCTGATTCACACTTTGATGGAGACAAAGAAACTGGGGTATCTACTTAAGGTTACACTATGAGTCTTGGATCAGGAGTTGTCTCCTGGAGATCACACAAACAATTAGTTCCAACAGATTCCAAAACAAAGGTAGAATATGTGGCCGCAGCTAAAGCAACAAAGGAAATTGTGTGGCTTAGGAAAATTCTGGAAGATTTGTAGATAAAACAAGTACATTCAACTCCACTCATGATCGACAATACTTCTGCAATAAAGTTGGCCAAGAACCCAAAGTTCCATGATTGAACGAAACACATCAATATAAAATACCATCTGATTCGACATCATGTTGAGGCCAAGACAATCCATCTACGCCATTGTTCCACAAATGAGCAGATTGCAGACATCTTGACCAAAGTGCTCATAAGAGAAAAGTTTGAAAGATTCAGAACGATGCTTGCACTCACCAACATCCCTTTAGATTAAGGGGGGGAACGTTGACACCTAATCCTAGAGATTGGGTGAAATTGTAAAATAGTGTAAATAAAAAATACAGAGAGACAGAAGATAAAAAAACACTCCGAGATGAATCCCAATAATCACTCCCTCCATGTATACATGTATATATTTGTGTGCACCCTTAACACAAAAAAACAATTCAATTTGATATTTGTATGCACCCTTCATACAAAAACAATTTAGTTTAGTAAAATCAACTATTAGTTTGACACTTAACAATATTAAAAAACAATAAATATATCTTATTTTATACACTCTAATAATATTATAATATCTTATTTTCTTAAATAATTTAACTTATTATAAAAATTAATAAAATAAATAATTTTACTAATTTATTCTATTTTTATATACATTTAATTTAATTTAATTTAATATAAAAATAAAAATAAAATAAAATAAAATAAATAATTTAACTAACATATTATTTTCAATAATAGTACTCGTAAACAAAGTACTCACCATCACCCACAATTCCAATTCTTCCATGGACAGATAGATCCTCGTCAAATTTCACCATTCGTTACTTAAATCAAGACACGGGGATCACTATTTCAACCGATCAAAAGTGAAATCTACGGCTGAGATCAAACTAAATCCAGCGATCCGTGCCGAACTCAACCATCCAATAGAAGAGCACAATCCTAATATAAATACACATTCATTCCCCCAAATTCTTCACGCATCCTTTTTCTTACGCAATAGTATCGTCGAGGTTAGAGTTTCCCGATTTGCGATTCTAAGTCTAGCAATGGCGCCCAAGGCAGCAGAGAAGAAACCCGCAGAGAAGAAGCCCGTGGCTGAGAAAGCTCCTGCAGAGAAGAAGCCGGCTCCCAAGGCCGAGAAGAAGCTGCCAAAGGAAGGCGGAGACAAGAAGGGCAAGAAAAAGCACAAGAAGAGTGTAGAGACCTACAAGATCTATATCTTCAAGGTTCTCAAGCAGGTTCACCCTGATATTGGTATTTCCAGCAAGGCCATGGGGATCATGAACAGTTTCATCAATGATATCTTCGAGAAATTAGCGAGCGAGGCATCGAAACTCGCCCGCTACAACAAGAAGCCGACAATTACTTCACGGGAGATTCAGACCGCTGTAAGGCTTGCTCTTCCAGGGGAGCTTGCGAAGCACGCCGTATCAGAGGGCACAAAGGCAGTCACCAAATTCACCAGTGCTTGAATTCGGTACTGTCTCTGAATTAATTTAAATGGTGTTTTTTGACACCACTTTTACTGTGGAACTTTGAATGCAGCCTTTCGAGTTTTAGCCTTTGATTTTAATGGTATGCATTTTTCTGGTGCTGGATTTTGGGGTCATGGGGCTTTGAAACAGTTTTTCGAGGCTCGCCCTCTTGATTTCTATGGCGCATTTGTTTTTGGGGTTGGATTCGAGGGCTGTGGATTGGTACTGTATTTTTTTGAATTGGCTATATTATTTTAAACCTATTTTATTTTCATTATGATTTTGAAAGGGCTTCAACTGAAACAAATTGAAATGCTGTAAGGTTTATATTGCTCTTCGAAATCCTCAATTGAAATGCTGTAAGCATTATATTGCTCTTCGAAATCCTCAGGAATGAGGTTAAAACTGTTATAATGTTAATTTTTTAGTGCATTCTGTTTGGTTTTATGGTACTTGTATCTTATGCGTGGTTTGCAATTTTAAGGTTATATGTTGTATATTTTTAATAAATATTATCTTTTCCTTTTAAACACTGGTTCTTTTATTTTTGAACATGTCTGGGAATGTTTAAGCCAATTATCTCAATAGTTATAGGGATGAAGATGGAAAAACCTTTAGTTATAGGGATGAAAAAACCAGTTTATCTATATGTTTAAGTAGTAGAGATACCTCCAGCGATGTACGGTTAAAGAAACCAATTTATCTATAGGTTTACTTAGTAGAGATACCTCCAAATGTGAATTTATTGTAGTGTAACTTAGTAATGCAGTGATGTGTGGTTTGATGGTAAAGTTCAATTCGTAAAACCAAGCAGACTGAAGTTCAAATTTCATGTAGTATATGGCCTCCTTGATCTAAGTTCGAGGATAGGCTTCCCTTTTCTTGCCTTGATCAAGATTTTTGATAGTACTGAAGCTATTTCCACAAAATGTAATTCAAACACTCCAAAGATCTCATCTTTTGAATTTTATTTCAATGGATCCCAGCCAAAAAACTACTGTCTGCATATGTCTATATGCCGAGTAGACAACTTTGTTTATATCTTAACCTAGTTCTTCAGTCAACAACGAGATCGACGGTAAGGCTGAACTTATTGTAGCCTAATTTAAGTTAATATGAAATCGAAGGTAAGTCTGAACTTATTGTAGCCTAATTTCACTTAATATTGAGGCAACCTAACCTAGTTCCTTTTGTCAACAATGAGATCGATGGTAGTCTGATCTTATTGTAGCTTAACCCAGTTGTTCACTTAACATTGAGGCTACCTAACCTAGTTATGAGAAGAACAAGAAAAGAAATAAAAAATACTATGATTTTGAATTATATAAGCCGTTGTTTTCATTATTAGGCATTTCATCATTAGGTTTATTTTTGGGGTGTATATTTTAAATTGCTTTATATTGTTTAATCTGCTTTTTATTTTTGTTTGCATTTTTTTGGGAAATTTCCATTTATAGAATAATTCAGAAATTTTGGAGAGATTATGATAAATTTTGGCAAATTTTGTTGAAAATTGGGTTATAGTTAAATTTTAGTATTTTAGGTGTTTTAAGATTTTTCATAATGTTAAATCCATGCCCATCATCAAAAATACAATACAATTCAAGCACTGACTACCTAAATTTTTGAAAATGCAATTCAAATACTTTAACTAACTACCATAAACATTATAAAAGCAATTTTTTTATCTACCTTTAAAGCTGAACCCTTTCAATTCTTAAACCTTTTCAACAATAACGTTGTCCACAGCTGATATATTTGTATATTTTAAATTGGTTTATATTTATATATTTTAAATGGTTTAAAGATTTTATATTTGTATATTTTAAGTTGGTTTATATTTATATTTTCTAAAGTGGTTTAGAGATTTTATATTTGTTTAAATTGGTTTATATTTATATATTTTAAAGTGGTTTATATTTCACGGCTGATAGATTTTATATTTGTATATTTTAAATTGGTTTATAGTGAATAATCCGTTAACTTCCTATTTTTGTTTACGTTCTATTTTTTGTCTACGTTTTTAGACTAAATCCTTTCAACGATAATATCTTCCATTTAAAGAAATGTTATTGGCATTACACATGGATGTGGAAAATTAATAATAATTCAATTCCAAATGCACATGGATGTGGACGGTTAATAATATTTCAATTTCAATTGTATAACTGAGTATTTTTATGGGTGTAGACTTAACTGGTCGATAAAAACAAGTTTATCTCCCTCTACTTCGATTCGACTCTTATTTTATTTATTTTATAATAGGGCTAATTTTCTTAATATGAATAAGCGCAAAAAATAAAATAAAATAATTTGATATTTTAAATCAATATTAAATATCTTTTCAGTATGTAATTATTACACAGATCGGTAGGCGATTTGTTTTTACTTAGGATTTCAAGTCATGCAAAGAGATTTATATAATTTGTAAATTATTAGCCATTTTCTCATTGTCTCAAAGGATGCAAAGAGATTTATATAATGTGTAAAAAAAAATTTACTTTGAATTACATATCAATAAAAATAATAATAATAATATCAATAAAAATAATAATAATAATAAAAATATGATTATATTATTTTATAAGTGTAATAATAGTAAAATTTATAATCAATAAAAATAATAATAATAAATTTATTAGTATATAATAAAATATAATTGTTTGAATTTTAAAAATTATTTATAATTATAATTATGAAATAATAATAAATTAATTATTATATAATAAAATATATTTGAATTTCATAACCAATAAATAATAATAATAATAATAACCATAATTTATTTATTACATAATAAAATAAAAAAATAAAATGATACAAAGAGATTTATATAATTTGTAAATTGAATTATTATATAATAAAATATATTTGAATTCTATACTCAATAAATAATAATAAATTAATTATTATATAACAAAATATAATCAATAAAAATAAATTATATTTAAATTTCACACTTAATAATTAATTAATTATTATATAATAAAATATATAAATGCAATATATTTAAATTTCATACTCGATAAATAATTGATTATTACATAATAAAATATAAACAGGGGGAAAATATATAAATGCAATATATTTAATTTATATTTGAATTCTATATATAAATAATAAATTATTGTATAATAAAATATAATAAATAAAAATAAAAATAATAATAAAATATATTTAAATTTCATACTCAATAAATAATAATAATTAATTGATTATTACATAATAAAATATAAAGACGTGGAAGAGATTTAATAATAAATTGATTATTATATAATAAACTATATTTGAGTTCCATACTCAATAATAATAATAATAATAATAATAAATTAATTATTATATAATAAATTATAATATAAATTTGTAGAAATTTTTTCGGTAGTAATCACATGCAAAAGAACAAGGTCGACGCGTTTCGAACCAACCAGTGTGGTTCATCATCAGGACTATGTGAGAGATCAGATCCAGTCATTAAGTATAAATAGATGTAGAAATATTTATAGTTATTTATAAATATATTTGAATTCCATACTCAATAAATAATAATAATAAATTAATTATTACATCATAAAAATATAAAAGTGCAAAATGATTTATATAATTTGTAAATTGAAAAAAATTGTACTTCGACTTCTATAATCAATAAAAATAATAATGTATAATAATAAATAACTTTTATTCATTTATGTTAACAGCATTACTCACAAAATTATTCAGATATTTAAGGAAATATAAAGTTTTTGCCCTTTGATATTAGGAATTGTAGGACTCGGGACCCTCTGGCTGAGCATGCTAGGAAGACTAAGCACCATATTTGTTTAGAGAAATGGAAGATTATTGCTAGGGTTGACCATTTTTATGATCGAAAGTTTAGGGACACTATTGAATAACGATAATGGTTGGAAGATACGTAATTGTTGGATTCCAGCCTTGGTCTCTTAATTGGATTCCTTTCTCGTCCTTCTATTTTTATTTTTAATTTATATTTATTTATTTTTATCTTATAGAATTAGTTGGTTTATATATATATATATATATATATATGTATATATATTTTAACTTTAATTTATTTATTATAGGTTGTAACTTAATTTTTTATTTACTAACTTTAGTTATTAAAACTTCAGCTTATTTGACTAAATCTTTTATTAATCCTAGCTTTTATTTTTTATTTGTATAGTTTGTTATGATTTTTGTATTTTTTTTGTATATACATATTTATTTATTTATTTTTATTTTTATTTTTTTGTTTAATTTTGTTGTAGAAGTTTTAATTTTTATTTTATTTAATTAGTTTTCTATTTGTGACTAAAATCTTTCGGTGAAAATCACATCAAATTAGACCCGTTTCCAATAAAATAACGGCTAGTTTGACACAAATAATGAAAATTAATTTATTTTATTTTTAAAAAATAATTAAAGTTTATAAATAGAATTTTAATTATATTTTAATCTATTTATAAACTTTAATTATTTTTTAAAAATAAAATAAATTAATTTTCATTATTTGAGTCAAACTAGCCGTTATTTTACAAACGGCTAGTAAGAGCTTTACTTTCTATTTAAAGGGGTTTCTTGATCAGATTTTCCATCTTGTCCCGATGATGAACCACACTGGCCGATTTGAAACGGGTCGATCTAATCTATTGTTTTTTATTCACTGATTGTGTGATTTTTTGGAAGATTTATGATTAAAGTAGATATAGATCATAAAAACTTACTCTCAAATAGATAAATTATTATATAATAAAATATAATCAATAAAAATAAAAATAATAAAAATAAATTATTATGTAATAAAATATAAATAAAATGTAATTTCATGAATGTTAAAAATTATTTATAATTATAAGTATGAAATAATAAAAAATAAATTATTATATAATTTTATGAATGGTAAAATTTATTTATAATTATAGATGTGAAATAATAATAAATTAGTTATTATATAATAAAATATATTTGAATTCCATAATCAATAAAATAATAATAATAAACAAACCATAATAATAAAAAATTATAATTTTGTGAATGTTAAAAATTATAAATATGAAATAATAATAAATTATTTATTATATAATAAAATGTTAGATCTAAGAGTTTTGTGATTCATAATATAAATAAATGTTTTTCAGATTAATCACATCATTAGGATTAGTTTGACGTTTAGAATCATCTAATGTGGTTCATCCTCAGTACCTAATCCTAATAATATGATTAATCCGAAAGACATTTATCTATATAATAAAATCTAATTTTATGAATGTTAAAATTATTTATAATTATAATATCAAATAATAATAAATTAATTATTACATAATAAAATATAATTTTATGAATGTTAAATTATTTATAATTATAAATATATTTTATGAATGTTAAATTATTTATAATTATAAATATGAAAATTGTTAGATACATTTTTTGATAAAAAGTTTATTTATAAAAAATGTTTGTATTTTTGGTTTTCTTTAATTTTTAAAGTTGGGTGAGTAAAAATTTGCATAAAATAATCTGAAAATATCATATTTAACAATACAAAAAATACCTAAAAGAAATTAAGTTTTTTATAAATATCAAAATTACTCAAAAATTTTGATGTTTTAATATTTTTAGTACATCAAATAAATAAATAAATAATTATTAGCATTTTTTATATTAATAAATAATTCATTAAGTTAGCCAGGAATTAAGAAAGAAAAATACAAAAAAGTATTATATAGAACTTCAAAGTAAATAAGATTGCTTTTGAATTTACTTAGACTCTACACCCCAAAATTACTTAATAAATTTTGACGCATCTAATATTCTTAATACATCATAAATTTGATGAAATTATTAGCATTTTTTATGTCAATAAATAATTCATCGAGTTAGCAAGGAACCAAGAAAAAAAAGTACAAGGAGGGATAATACACAACTTCAAAGTAGATAAAATTGCTTTTGAATTTAACTTAACCTTACACAACAAGAAATGTGTTGATTGTGTGTCATAGAATTAGCAAAGAGTTGGTCTTGCACTATAAAAATAGTTAGTCGCCTATCTTGTAGCTAGTTACCTTCTAAAAAATGGAGTGGAAACAACATGTATATTGACTTAATAAAGTATTTGGATTGGAATAAGGGTTTATTTTTTTTATTTTTTATTTATTTTTGGTATCTTTGTTGTTGTTGTTTTATTAATTTTTAAATCCAAAATTTTCCATTGATTAAAAGGCTATCAAAAACTGGGAGGAAATATACCATTGAACTTTGAAGTACCTACTTTATATTTACAATTTACAATTTAGATCAAAACCCATAGTGAATTTTCTAAAATCCTTTTACTTTATCCATGGTTTTTCCTTTTTAAATTTGAACTTCCATGTCACATCACATTTTTTAGTTTAGACCCTTGAACAAATGATTAACAATTAACAACTGGGGTTGGTGCAATAGCAATAATATCCTCACTAGTGCCGAGTATGGAGTTATCATGTTTAAATGGGGCCCGTTGGAGTTGGTGCAGTGGCAATAATATCCTCACTAGTGCAAGAGTACCGAATGATCCTATTTAAATGGGACATGCTCTACAACAAAGCACTAGTATGGAGTCATCTTGTTTTAATGTGACATGATCTACAACATAAAAAACCTTGGACATTGATGATTGGAGCCAAGGATATGGTGGTTGATAAGTTATTGCAATACAAGAGGCCAAGGATGTAGCTATTGATAAGTTATTTCAAACACTGTGATTACCAACACAAGAAGTATAAAAAAATGAACTTAATTTTTGTGACTATGTGAGAGTGAAGATATCTGAAGGTATATGTTTCACTTGCCAATGAGTGTATGTTTCTTTTTTAATGAAAACCTATTATGTGTTGGTATTTAGAGCCTGTAAAAACTCTAATTAAATCAGAAAGAAAAATACACAATGAGCAAGAAACAAATGACACAAATAAACACAAGAATTTTACATGGTAAAACACTCATAGTGTGTCAAGAAACCTTCATATTTACTTCCCCTCTCTCTCTCTCTCTCTCTATATATATATATATATATATTATTTTCTCTATTTTAAGTAGACAATTTAGTGTGGGTTAAGCCATGATTAAAGAGCTAGGTTATTTATGAGTTTGGTTTAATATTTATTTATTTTTATGCTTGATATTTATTTATGGTTAATTATTATGCAAGTAGGAGTCCTTATTTTGTGTACTTTCTTTGTATTTTTATTTTTAAATTATTTTCTCATCTTTAAGTAGGCAATTTAATGTGGGCCAAGCCATGGTTAAAGAGCCAAGTTGTTGTTATATTTGATATTTATTTCTAGTTAATTATTGATACAATGGAGTTTTATTTATTTATTTTTTATTTTTCACTTTCTCTCTCTCTCTCTATATATATATATATATATATATTTTAAATTATTTTCTCTACCTTAAGTAGGCAATTTAGTGTGGTCAAGCCATGGTTAAAGAGCTAGATTGTTTTTAAATTTTGTTTAATATTTATTTATGGTTAGATTTGATATTTATTTATGGTTAAGTATTAATTTTTAGTATAACTAAAAACAAAAGTTATTTTTTATAATTATAAAAGGTTATATGTATGATTTTTTTAAACCATTAATTGTAATTTAAATTTTTTGCTTCAAATTTTTATATATATATGATTTTTTTAAAACTATTAATTATAATTATTTTTTTAAAAATATATTGTTAGAGTATTAAAGAGCATTATCAATCATATGTATGATTTTTTAAAACTATTAATTATAATTATTTAAAAAAAAATATATTGTTTGTGTATTAAAGAGCATAATCAATCACATGATAGAGAATTTGAGTTTGAAATAAATTGTAAATTGTTAAAATTCAGAGTTTTTTTTAATATAATTAAAATTTCAAAGAAGACATGTAGTAATATGTTATTTTACATTAAAGAGTATATCAAATCACATGCATAAAAATTTTGAGTTTGAAATAAATCATAAATGGTCAAAATTGAGTGTTTCTATATGATTTAAATTTATCTATTGATTTAGAAGTTTTAATTGTAATTGTAATTTTTATATAGCAATATATTGTTTGTAGATTAAAAAACATAATGAATCACAAGCATATTTTGTTTGAGTTTGAAATAAATTATAATAGTTAAAATTGAGAGTTTGTTTCTCTATGATTTAGATTTTAAATTTATTTATTGGTTTACCAATATAATTTTTTAAAGATTTTTCTGACTATTTTTTTTTGATGTTTTATTAGGAATCATTTTTGTTTGTTTGTGTATTTTTTTTTTTAACAAGAACGGATATGGGTTAATATTAGAGCCTTGGCGAAAATGCCTTTCAATTGGTTACAATATTAAGGGCAAAGCCCATAATACCTCTTTAGCCAGCAATTTGAAGGATTGTTGGCCCCATTATTTGGAAGCCGATGTTTCTTACATATTGCTAATGATTCAATCTCCATAATTTTCCCTATCTTGTGAATATAAACAAACTGATTCAGTAAAATGCAATAAAACATGAGATCAACAATTTATGGAATGGGATCCCATTATTCGTCCCTATCTCTCTCGAGAGTACCGGTTGCCAGAAGAGCCGCTCTATTGGCTTCCAAGTCTGCGTCCTTGTTATTCTCCCTCATCACATGGAAGAAGTTCACAATCTGGAAATATTTCACCAGTATTTTGATTCCTGACACCACTTTGGCAAATCTGAAATCTGCAGGAGGAGAATTTTCCACTATGATTTTTATGATGGTCTGAGAATCCCCAATTACATTTACCTCTTTTATCCCAAGGGCCTTGACTTGCTTGAGGCCTTGTAGGAGGGCCAATGCTTCAGCTTGAATACTTGTGGTGTGGCCTAGTCCCCAAGCAAAGTTGGTCATAATTCTGCCTTTCTTTGTTCTTAATAACCCCTCCCGCCCCAGCATCCCCGGGGTTTCCTTTTGCTGCCCCGTCAAAGAATAAGGTGTGTTTGGATTGCTTGGAGAACCATTCTGAAAATTCTTTCTTGTTCCCTCTGATTTGCCAATCTTTATTTTGCTTGCTTTGCCTTATATCTTCAGAAAACTGCAGATCCATCATTGCGCCCCAATCCAAGTCTTGCTAACTTAGATTTGAATCCTTCAACTGATCACCTAGACTTTCTTTCAATTGGCATCTAATCTTAACCATGATGATTTTCACATTTTTCCCTTTATCTTTGAATACTCTCATATTCCTCTCAAGCTAGATTTGCCAACAGATGAATTTTGGCAAAGAGAGCCACGCAGCGTTAAAACTTTCATTTTTTGGGAATGCTCCTGGGTATTAATGCAACCAGTTTGCAAACAAATCAGAAATAGAAGTGGGAAATTTAAATTTGTTTTTCCAGAGGCTCAAGAATTCTTGCCAAGTCTTTACTGCAAATTTACATTCCAGCATTAAGTGGTGGGCGTTCTCTTCACTTTCGCAGCACAAGCGACATCTTGAAGGCCCATGGAATCCTTTCTTCACTAATATGTCCTCAGTGAGAATTCTTTTGTGACACAACAACCAACAGAGGAAATAGACTTTTGGGATGGACTTTTGGCTCCATAGCCCCTTCCAAACCACGGGATCTGGCAGAGCGTAAGGATTTTCCTGCAATCGTTTATAGCCCTGCGCAACAGTATAGGTGCTCGGTTTTAATCCCCAACCACGAGCATCATGCCTCCCAGCAAGAATCGGTGCCTTACTGTTCAGCATAGAGAGGAGGGCAGCGCGATCGTTTGACAGCTCTGGTGGTACGATTGGCAGATTCCAACTGTGCCATATGCAACCAGTCCAATTCGAAATAGCCCACAGAGAGTTATATCCAGTGTTGGACATCCATGTTCTCAGCGTGCATGGAGAGAGATGGTTTCGGCCAGAGGAGGATAGTTCATAATGCAGTCGTCCCAGAGATTTATCTGCATTCCATTACTAGGAATCCAAAACGCGCGTTCTTTAATTAGAGGAATAGATTTGGAACATAATTTGAGAAGGTGCGATCCACAACTAGAGATGGGGCTGTCGAGACAACGTTTCCTCCTTCCAGAGAAGTATTTCTTCCATAGAGCTCTTTGCGCCCATCCGGGGTGAGGAGCAATGATTTTCCAAAAAATCTTGGCTCCCATGGCCATGTTTTGGATGCTGAGATCTTTAAAGTTCATGCCTCCTTCCATCATGGGTTTGAAAACTTTATCCCAACTCGCCAAAGGGATTCTCTTTTTGTTTTGATTTCCACCTTTCCAAAATAATTTGGGTATTAAAGCCTCCATTTTCCCGAGGATGCCAGAGGGAGCTAAAATTACAGAGAATTGGAAGATGGGGAGGATACTGAGGACGACTTTAATGAGAACATATTCGCCTGCAAGGTTGAGCCAAGAAAATCCCCAAGCCTGAATTTTGGACTTGAATTTATCAAGCAGTGGAAGCCAATCTTTGCTGTAGGCTAGTCTTTGAAGGATGGGGAGGCCCAGGTACTTAAATGAAGACCAATTGGAAGAGGCAGCAAAGCCCATGCATCTGGAGATGTCATTAAGGGCGCTGGCAGAGATGTTCCAGTAGTAGAGATGGCATTTCCCTTTGTTTAGAATGCTTCCAGTAGCTTCACAATAGTCCTCCAACACTTCCTTGAACCTTGAGGCTGAAAGCACTGAGGCTGCACCAAGCAGTGTTGAATCATTGGAAAACAAAGCATGGTTTAAATTTTTTACTACTCTTGCAATATTGAGACCGAAAATCTCTTGATCTGCCAGCTTCTGATCCAAATAAAAACATAGGACAGAGGCTAGGAGAATAAAGAGAAGTGGGGAGAGGGGACAACCCTGCCGAAGTCCTCTCGTTGCTTTGAATAATTCCGCTACTCTCTCATTCACCAAGGGGGCAATCCATGGTTCACAAATACAAGCTCGAATCCATTTAATGAAATTCAGCCCAAACCCAAATTCATGCATAACTTCCCAAAGGAAACTGTGTCTAACACGATTGAAGGCATTTGACAAATCGAGTTTGACCACCATACCTTTCTCTTTACAATGCAGGCTTGAATGGATCACTTCTTGAACGAGGATGAAGTTATCCACAATCTGTCTCCCTTGTACAAAGCCGCCTTGGTTCTCCGGGATAATAGAAGGAAGGATTCCTTTTAATTTGTTGGCAATCACTTTGGTGATCAATTTGTAACCTATGTTACAAAAAGAAATGGGACGAAATCTGTTGAAGGCATTAGCTCCCTTTTCCTTGGGAATGAGGGCAAGAAAGGCAGAATTAGTGCTGCCCCAAATTTTCTGACAATTTTGGGATTTCAATATCATTTTGTGTAGGTCCTTTTCCACAATATTCCAACAGGGTTGAAGGAATCTTGCAGTAAAACCATTCGGGCCGGGGGCTTTGTCAGGGTCCATGTCAAAGAGAGCATCCTTTATTTCTTTTTTGGTGATCTTTGCTTCCAACTGCTGATTCATCCTGAGGGAGATATTTGAAGGAACCACACCAAGGAATTTGGAGTTTGGATCCGTCACTCCTTCTTCACTATAAAGGTTTTTAAAGTGAGAGAAAGCTGCTCTCTTTATACTCAAAAAATCCTTATGTGTAGTGGTCTCTTCCTTAATTTCTGCAATGGAATTAAAACATTTCCTCGCTTGAGTTTGTTTATGAAAAATGGAGGAATTTCTGTCTCCCGCTTTAAGCCATAGACTATGGGACTTTTGTCTCCAATGTTCTTCCTCCGAGAGGCAAGCCTTGTGGAATTTGTGTTGAAGATCTGCCTCCTTGTCTAAAACCTCTCTTGTGATTTCTGCCTCTTCATTTTGAGCATGGTGATGTTCGAGGCGATCTTGAGCCAAATTTCTCTCCTTTGCAGGATTAGGGAGGGATTTGGCCCATGCTTTCAAAGCAGCTTTTAATCTTCTGAGCTTTTCCTCCTAGACGAAGAAGGGAGAGCCCTTAACCGGCATCCTCCAACAGTGCTTAACTAGATTCAAAAATTCCGGATTCTTGACCCATAATGGGCTGAATCTAAAAGGGATAGGGCCAAGATCATTTTGGGCCAGCAACTTAAGTTTTATAGGCTTGTGGTTTGAAACACTACAAGGGAGAATGTGCATTCTAGCCTCTAGTCCTCGAAGAAGAAAAGAACTCTGAACCAGAAATCTATCTAACCTTGCAGCAATGTGCCCAGGACCGACTCTTTTATTAGACCAAGTGAACTTACTGTTAGAGGGAGAGATGTCGAGCAGATCCCAGTCCTGTATGAGGTCCTCCACCCACCCCCTTGTCGGATCCCTAATAAATTGCCTCCTCGCTTTTCATCCACATGCAATGTGAGATTTAGGTCTCCAGCAACTATTATATTTTGCAGATTCTCTGAATCCGACAGATGCTTGATGGAGTCCCAGTAGGCCTTTTTCTCCCCTGCGTTCACTGGGACATAGACATTGAAGAGTTTGTTTGTTTGTGTATTAACATTTATTTTTATTTATTTTCCGAATTAAATTGAGCCTAGGCTAAGGCCAACCTTAACGTTGACAAGTCTAGTCCATCTTTGTAAACCCTCATGTTGTTAATAAGTTTCTCTTCTTAGAAAAATGTCCATATAGCCAATTAGTTATTCCACTTTTCAATTTGGGCTTAATGATATTTCAATTTTGAAAGAATAGAACATTTGTTTTTATAGCTATTAACTACAAATTATTCATTTGCTAATTTTACTTCATGTTTTGTGGCAACAAGTTAGTCTTTGAATTGTTAGGAAAGGAAGCAAGCCTTTTATTTTTACGAAGTGTTTTTAATTTCAGGTTACAAGGGACGAACCTTTTTGCTTTAACTTTTACAAAGTGTTTTTAATTTCAAGTTATAAGGGAAGAACTTTTGTAAATAAGGATGTAACATCATTATACATAACAGTAAAAAAATTATTTTAATTACCTTCATCCTACTTTCTTAATACCTTCTCACACTAAGACATGTTAACATATACATAGGTAATACAATCGTGACTATGATTTACATTTATTTACACAATGCTATTCGAAGGTTTATAATGATTAGGCTTCACTGAAGTCCATGCCTTATAAAAATTCAAATGATTATAACAATATACTATGCATATGCTTTGTTCATATTCAGGGGGTCCATATAAAGCCTCATCATTTAACCTATAGTTTAAATAACTTAAAACTATGTACTTATTCGCTTTGCATTTCAATGGTTATGGTTCTGACAGCTCTGATCTACCAGATTTATGAGCTGAGCTCTTTATGGTACAAACGTTATACGTTGATTGAATTTACGTGCCTCCCACCTTTGACCGATCTTAAAAGGCTCAAGATTGGATTTTATACCGTGTACTACGGTAATCTACTCCGCATGGATGACATTATATTCCTTTGACACATGGCAACCCCTCGCCCCTTGGATCTATAATATGAAATCTACAGTAGAGATTGTTGAACACCGGGTTAGGGTATCAACCACCCTTCCAACCCTAATGACTTTGTTCATTTTGACTTTGCGACGCTGGAGGTGCCTGCTTGGCAACCTCCATGCCGACATCGCTACAACTGCCTGGATTCGTGCTCCCGCCCGCCGCAAACTTGCATTACAGGTGCCCTACCACTAGGTATAGTGACCTTTCTCCATTCAAGGTCTGATGTGAGGTGAAAAAACTGTTTATTTCTTGTTTTAGTTCTCAGTATTTTCATTATGTTCACCGATAGCGTTTCCAGTATTACTTCTAGTATTTTCTTTGCCTTTGGCAGTTCAACGACGGTGTGACGCTGTTCATGTGACTTCCAGGGTTTTGTTTTGCCAGAGTCTATTTCGCCTTCCTCAACTTTGACTTCTCCAGGTAAATTTAATATCATTTCCCGCTGCATATGCTATGCCTTTCGGGTTTTTACTCTACCATTACAGTGTTTATGGTTGTAATTGAGTTTTGGGTTTTCCCATGCAGTGTTGCGTTGTAGGTTCTCCTCGGCTTCATGGCGAAGGTATCATACATGACGAGCCCTTGTATCACTATAAATTTTATGGGTTTCTTCCTCGGTTTGGTGCTTGGTTATCATTTGTATTCTAACACAGTTCTTGTGCCCTTGCAGCTGAGGCCTTAGATTCTTGCCTTGACAATTACTTGAAAGATTGTTTTCCACAGCGACGATGTAATGCTGGCTTCTTTGCAGTCACAGGTACATGAGTTCGACGGTTGACCTTATTTGAAATATCTCCCTCACACTGTTCTCTAGAAATTTGTTCGGAACTCTCACAACATCCGTCTTGTTTTATTTATAGAATTTAGCTCGGTTCTAAGATTTTATTTGGAAGTGTATAAATATTGGGCCTCGCCCTAGTTTTAAATGGCTGAGTTATTGTGTAAACTCCACTCATTTCCGATTCTTAATATTGGCTATATGCACAGACTTCTTGGGTCCATCCCGTGAGTGGACTTTCTTGACCCGATAGGGTTCTTAACTGTATATTGTTTTGTTCTTTTGTGAAAGGTCTTAAACTATCACATTCTTTTCGGCACAATGCCTAATTTGTTTTTTTTTTTAATATAAATTTTCTCCTTTGGTCATATACAACTACGTATTTTGAATCTTTGAAATTATGTTAAGTATCTGTAGCAGTTTCGATTTCTTTAATTACATTACAAATTTTGATTATTTGTTGGTTTCCAACATTTTATTCATCTTCCTGCATGGTATAGTTATAATGTTTTATTTCAATTAATAAAAATGCTAAATATATATATTTTGAGTCTTCCAGCGACTTGTACCCTTGAACATAGGAATTTGTTTACATATGTCTTTGGTAATATATACATATCTGTTTACCCCTCTGACAAAATTTAACAGAACAATTAAGAGAGTTTTGTTGTGGTTTACCCTATTATGCTTTTCTGTTAGTGTATTTCCTATACTCCTGTAAATTAATTTGTAGAGATGTCCGGACCATTTTGCCTTCTGAGTTACGTCGATAACTATTGTCCGTGTATAGCATAGAGTAGAGACATGAAAACGACTTGTTCGGTCCAGGGTTTACACTCTAGACCAAACTAACAGTTTTCTGCCTTATTACAGGTTTTCTATTGTATATTTTTTTGATGTGTTTTCAAGTTATAGTCTATAACCGACTTTCTCCCATCCTAAAGAGGGGACCTTTCTTTAAGGCTAAATTACAAATATAATCTTTACTAACATATTATTAATCATCTCATAACCATAAAAAATGTAAATCAATAGATATAAATTTCCTGCGACTTAACTGTAAGAAAATTCCTTAATAAGATAGAATAATGATCATCATAGTTTCCTCTTCTGAGCTTTTAAGAAAATTTACAGAATAGTCTAAACAAAAAATTCATAGGCAGTTCTCTTAGTTCTTACTTTTCAAGCAGACTGTTTACTTATCTCACTTTAGAGACTATTGATGATGTCCTCCCTACCATGAGAGAGGCTATTACATCCTCATCTCCCCCTGTTCTCCGGACCATAGTAGGGATAATTAACAATATTCTGGTTGAGACCCGAGGACCCCCAGTCTAGTACTATTTTCTTTCCAGAATTCAGGAATTTTGAGTTTCCACTAGTCACCACCAGCTTTGGAATAACTTTTTTCCTAATTCACGGAACCCCTTTTCCTCACTGGGATGTACCTTTTATCCCCAGAGGAAAGGTAACTATTTTAACTGATTTTACCCAACTACTCTGAGATCTTGGAATACTTTATCATCATTTTTTTATGGAGAACATTCCATAATTAATTTTTATTCAAAACAGAATAACCATGTCATTCATTTAATCCTATTAAAAAAATAAACGTATAATCTCTTTCCTTAAAACAAAATTAACACAATAGTTTGGAATTAATCCAGCTGTCACATATTCCCCCTCTGGAAGTAAACACTATCCTTGGTGTTCTCTTCCAAATCAACAAATAGTTATGGGTATGCCCCACGCACAAATCTTTCATCTTCCCAGGTAGCCTCATCTGGGCCAAAAGTGCTTCCATTGCACTTTAATTTGGGTGATGGCTTACCTCCGGAGCGTGATTTCTCTTTGATCAAGAATACGTTAAGGTTCTACCAGAAATTTTCGCCATCCAGTTCGACCTGCATTCGACAAGGACTACAGTTAATAACCATAAAACTCTTTCCTTTTTGAGATTTGGTATTCAATTTTATCCTACCTGAATGTTTTGTCAATGTATTACATGCCTCCGATCATGCACATAATTGATACATGAAACAAACTGTGCACATGAATATGACTAGATAAGGGCAATCGATAGGCCATAGGGCCCACTCTTTCCAGAATTCGGAAAGGTCCACAGAACCTGGGAGCCAATTTGGCACAAGATGCCCAATTTAGAGTACTTTTATTGGGTTTGATTCTCACATAGACATGATCACCCACATCAAATTCCCGGTAGTTTCTCTTTTTATCAACATATACCTTCTATCGATATTGAGCAGCATTAAGGTTATTTCTAATATTTCTCACTTCGAATTCCATTTCAGCCAACATCTCCGAGCCAAGCATTAAATTGGTTTTGGGACCTGCTCCAATTAATGGGAGTGTGACATTGTCTCCCGTATAAGGCTTCAAATGGACTCATTTTAAGAGGCTCCTGGTAACCATTATTGTATGCGAATTCCACCAGGTGTAGATAGTCTTCCCATTTTGTTGGTTGCTGCATAACATACACGCAAAACATGTCTTCCAGGATTTGATTTATTCACTCAGTTTGCCCATTTGTCTGTGGATGATAAGCAATGCTGAAATTAACTTGAGTTCCCAATCCAGTAAATAGCGCATTCCAAAAGGCTGATGTGAAGATGTGAACTTCACATCCCTATTCGAGATAACTGTTTTTGGGATGCCATGCAACCTAAAAATTTCTCTCATGAAGATATCTGCACTCTGCACCATTTTGTAAGTGGACTTCACAGGTATAAAGTGGGCTGCCTTACTCAACTTATCAACCACCACCATTATGGAATCATTATGCCTTTTTGATCTTGGCAGGCCAGTAATAAAATCTAATGATACAACTTCCCATTTCCATTCAGGTACCGGTATGGGCTGCAACAATCCTATTGGATGTTGATGCTCTACTTTAACCTGTTGACATTCTAGACATTGGTTCAAATATTCAGCAATATTCTTCCGCATACCAGGCTAGAAATAAACTTTCCTGATCGCTATTAGCATTTTTTGATATCCCGGGTGTACAAAATAATTACTGCGGTGATACTCATTCAAAATCAACTCTTTCGAACTCATCCGATTTGGAATATATAATTTTCCTTTAAAGGTTAAACGCTGATCCTAGTTAATTCCATAATGCGATGATTTTTCCTGTCTTTCTGTTTCCTCTGTTTGCTTCCATAAGAACGGGTACTCGGGAACTTTCTCAACTTCTTCTTTTATATGATCCTGAAATTTACATTCTAATTGATTAATACAGAGTTCATATACACAATGAAATTGTATGCTTAAGGCATCAGCCACATGGTTTTCTTTGCCTTTAACATGATGAATGTCAAAATCAAATTCACTTAAAAACGCATTCCACCTTGCTCGACGAGCGTTCAAATCAGCGTTCTTAAAATAACTGGTTAAACTACTGTGATATGTCTTCAATACAAATCTCTTTCCCAATAAGTAGTGCTTCCACACTCTGAGTATATGCACTACTGCTGTCAGCTCTAAATCATAAGCTGAATACCATTGTTCGTGCTCTTTTAATTTTCTTAACTCATAGGCAACAACCCTCCCCTCTTGGGATAGAATTTCTCCCACTCCTTCCTTACAGGCGTTGGTGCATACTGCAAATTTATTGTTACGATCAACTACCATCAACACAAGAGCAGTAGTCAACAAGTGTTTTAACGATTCAAAACTAGTTTGACATTCACTAGTCCATTTGAACACTTTTCCTTTCCTCTGCAAGGATGTAATAGGAAATGAAATTTTTGAGAATCCTTCTATGAAACATCTATAATATCCATCCAATCCCATAAAATAATGAATATCAGCTACATTCTGGGGTACTCTCCATTCCATGATGGTTTTGATTTTCTCAGGATCCACTGCTATACCTTCAGCGGAAATAACATGGCCTAAGTATTGTATTTTTCTTTGAAAAATCACAGTTTCTGAACTTGGCGTATGACTGGTCTCTCCTCAACATCTCCAGCACTAGCCTTAAGTGCTCCTTATGTTCTTCCATATTTCTTGAATAAATAAAATTGTCATCAATAAATATGAGAACAACTTGTCCAAAAAAGGGTGAAATATGCCATGCATCAGACTCATGAATGTTGTTGGTGCATTGGTTAAGCCAAACGGTAATACCACAAACTCTTAATTCCCATATCGGGTGCAAAACGCTGTATTGTAAATATTCTCATCTTTGATTCAGATCTGGTGATATCCAGATCTTAAGTCTATTTTTGAAAATACAGTCGCTCCCTTCACCTGATCGAATAGATCATCTATGTGTGACAACAAATATTTATTTTTTGACTGTAAATTTATTGAGCTGCTTGTAATCCATGTACATTCGCATGGTTCCATCCTTCTTCTTTACGAACAACGCCGGTGCTCCCTAAGGGGACACACTTGGTCAGATATACCCCTTATCCAACATTTCTTGTAGTTGCATTTTCAATTCTGTTAACTCGGTACACTCATCCAGTATGGTGCTCTTGAAACTGGTGCTGTATCGGGCATTAGTTCAATAGTGAAATCAATGTCTCTCTTTGGGGGTAAACCAGGTACATTTTCTGGAAATACATCCATGAAATCTTGTACCACGGGTATATTCTCCAGCTTAGGGGTATTTTCCTTTGAGTTAGAAAATCCCACTTGAATGGTATAAATCTGGCATCCTTTTCTGATGAACTTACTCAACTGAGATGCTGTGATGGGACGTAATTGTAAAGGTTTCTTAATTCTTTGTAATTATTGGCGTGTACCATCATCCGATCTGAAATATATAATCTTTTCCTTACAATCCACCATGGACCAATGTCTTTCTAACTAGTCCATGCCCAATAGTATGTCGTAGGATCCTAAAGGTAGAATATTTGACTCTACATTTAATTGCTATTCTCCAATTTCCAAAGAACAGCTTGGAACTTTGGCACAAACTCTTCTCCTTGCACCAGTAGCTAGCTGTACTAGCCAGGGGTTTTTGAATTTATGTCTTTGTAAATTACAATTTTCTACTATTTGGGGGTTCACATAACTTAAACTGGCAGCAGGGTCAACCAAAATAGAAACAGTTCGTGAGAATAACTTACCTTCTAATTCTATCATTGTTGGTTGGTAGTTTTCTTGCCGGTCTTTTAAAGCTGCATTAATTCTGGGTATGTTTCGGGCCACATCCCCTACCATAGAAGCTTCTTGCAGGTTGGCTGTTATTTCATTTCTTCCTCGTTGAGGGAAATTCTTGTAATAGTGGGCCTCGCCACACCCCCAACATTGTAGGGAAGGTTTCTGAGTTTGTCCATGCTCTGGCTTACTGGAAGCCTCTGTGGGCCGCTCTTCTATAGGCCATTTTGTTCTCTGATGATTTCTTCCAAGCTGCTTACTTACTGAATTTCTTGCAGAATTCTTAAAGTTACTTGCCCTGGTATTTTTATAATTTGAATTATTTTTCTGTCCTTTCTTTGGCGGCTAGTTTATGCTTAATTCTCCTTTTGCCTTACACTGTTGGTAGCACATTCGTGCTTTTCGAATTGCCTCGTCCATTGTACTTGGATTCACAAATTCAATTCGTTCCTTCATGTGAGCAGGTAGACCGCTCAAGAACCACTGAAATTTAGCTCTCATCTTTTAGGTAAAGCAGGTATCTTAATAATGACGTGAACTTGGTTATGAATTAATCCATTGTCATCTGTCACAATCTTAAATCATGAAATTCCCGAGAATTTTCATCATAGAAACATTCTGTTAAATATTTATCCTTGAAATATTGCTGAAATTCATCCCACGTTATGTTCTGGTCTTCGACACTTTGTACATTTTTAACTTCCTCCCACCACATTGTAGCTTTCTCCCTCAACTAATAAATGGCCAAACGAGCTTTAGGTGAGCCATTTGGGTCTCAACGTATGAACGCTGCTTTGATATCACTTGTAACATCATTATACATAACAATAAAAAAAATTAATTTTAATTACCTTAACCGTACTTTCATAATACCTTCTCACACTAAGACATGTTAACATATACATAGGTAATACAATCATGAATATGATTTCCATTTATTTATGCAATGTTATTCAAAGGTTTGTAATGATTAGGCTTTATCGAAGTCCATGCCTTATAAAAATTCGAATGATTATAACAATATACTATGCATATGATTTGTTTGTATTCATGAGGTCCATATAAAGCCTCATCATTTAACCTATAGTTTAAATAACTTAAAACTATGTTCTTATCCGCTTTGAATTCCAATGGTTACGGGTTTGACAGCTCTGATATACTAGATTTATGAGCTAAGCTCTTTATGGTACAAACATTATACGTTGATTGAATTTATGTGCGTCCCACCTCTGACAGATCTTAAAGGGCTCAAGATTGGGTTTTATACCGTGTACTATGGTAATCTACTTCACATGGATGAAATTATATTCCTTCGACACATGGCAACCCCTCGCCCCTTGGATATGTAATATGAAATCTACGGCGGAGATTGTTGAACACCGAGTTAGGGTATCGACCACCCTTCCAACCCTAATTGCTTTGTTCATTTTTCCTTTGCGAGGCTCGAGGTGCCTGCTCGGCAACCTCCCCGCCGCCATTGCTACAGTTGCCTAGATTTGTGCTCCCACCCGTCGCAAACTTGCATTACATGCACCCTACCACCAGGTATAATGACCTTTCTCCATTCGAGGTCTGATGTGAGGTGACATAACTGTTTATTTCTTGCTTTAGTTCTGAAATTTCAAGTTCCTGTAACTATTGTTTGTTTACCTCTTCTCAGTCTTTCCATTATGTTCATCGGGAGCATTTCTAGAATTACTTCCGGTATTTTCTTCGCCTTTGGAAGTTCAGTGATGGTGTGATGTTGTTCATGCGACTTCCATGGATTTGTTGTGTTGGAGTCTATTTCGCCTTCCTCGGCTTTGACTTCTCCATGTAAGTTTAATATCAATTCCCTCTGCATATGCTATGCCTTTCGGAATTTTGCTCTGCCATTACAGTGTTTATGGTTGTAACTGAGTTTTGGGTTTTCCCATGCAGTGTTGTGTTGTGGGTTCTCCTCAGCTTCATGGCGAAGGTATCATACACGACGATCCTTTGTCTCATTATGAATTTTATGGGTTTCTTCCTCAATTCAGGGTTTGGTTATCATTTGTATTCTAACACAGTTCTTGTGCCCTTGTAGGCAAGGCCTCAGATTATTGCCTTGTCAATTCCTTCCAAGATTGTTTTCCACAACGACAATGTAACGCTGGCTTCTTTGCAGTCACAGGTACATGAGCTCAGATATTGACCTTATTTGCAAGATCTCCCCCATACTGTTCTTTGGAAATTTGTTGTGAATTCCCATAGCATATGTCTTATTTTATTTATAGAATTTATCTCGGTTCTGAGATTTTATTTGGAAGTGTATAAACATTGGGCCTCGCCCTAGTTTTAAATGGTCGAGCTATTGTGTAAACTCCACTCATTTCCGACTCTTAATATTGACTATATGCACACACTTCTTGGGTCCATCCCGTAAGTGGAATTTCATGACCCGACGAGGTACTTAACTGTATACTGTTTTGTTCTTTTGTGAAATGACTCAGACTATCACCTTCTTTTCAACACAATGCCTAATTTGTTTTTTTTAATACAAATATTCTCCTTTGGTCATATACAACTACGTATTTTGAATCTTCGAACATTAGGGGACTTTTGAGGTCTAAAATGGGCTTCCTAAGGAAAATGTACAATCAAAATTCACTATGAGAACCAATCACATTTTAGGGGATGACATCATCCCTAATGGTTGAGGTGGCATTGCTCGAGTTAAAGGTACTTACTTGTCACATTCTCAATGGTGGATAAAAACTCATGGTTAACCATGGTAGTGCTCTAAGTAATTTTAAAGTCAAAGTAAAGTACTCATAATAAATGCCATTTCACACTTTTTGAATAAAAATATATTATTGTCATTTCATATTTCTTGAAAGAAACAATGCATACCCCTATACATTTATTATATTATATTATTTTATTTTATTTTTATATAGTATATTAATTACATGTTATTATACAATTTAAGTAATATCAATTTTAATTCATAACATATAATATAATTAGGAATTTATATATTTATATTTATATTTTATTTTAAGTTATTTAAGTACAAAGGAAAAATGCATTAGTTGTTCAATGATAATGATTTTTTCTTGAAAAGCTTATTCTTATTTATAGTCACATCAATACAATTTTTTTATTCATTTTAGTTTAGTACAACTTTTGAATTGAATTTAACTATGGTTACATGGATTGTGGTGCAAAAAGTGAATTGCAAATTCATAAATATTTTTTTATTGGTTTAGCTATTATTTTATTATTTCCTTAGGAGGCCCATTTTAGACCTCAAAATTCCCCTAATGATTATGTTAAGTATCTGTAGCAGTTTCGATTTTTTTAATTACATTACAAAGTTTGATTATTTGTTGGTTTCCAACATTTTATTCATCTTCCTGCATGATATAGTTACAATGTTTTCTTTCAATTAATAAAAATGCTAAATATATATCTTATGAGTCTTCCAGGGACTTGTACTCTTGAACATAGGAATTTGTTTACATATGTCTTTGGTAATATATTTTATATACATAGCTGTTTAGCCCTCAAACAGAATTTAACAGAACAATTAAGAGGATTTTGTTGTGGTTTACCCTATTCTGCTTTTCTGTTAGTGTATTTCCTATACTCCTGTAAATTAATTTCTACAAATGTCTGGACCATCTTCCCTTATGAGTTACGTCGATAATGCTTGTCCATATATAACATAGAGTAGAGACATGAAAACGACCTATTAGGTCCAGGGTTTACACTCTAGACCAAACTAACAGTTTTCTGCCTTTTACAAGTTTTCTGTTGTGTATTTTTCTGATGTGTTTTCGAGTTATAGTCATTAACCGACTTTCCCCCATCCTAAAGAGGGGAAATTTATCTGAGGCTAAATTATAAAAATAATCTTTACTAACAGATTATTAATCATCCCATAATCATAAAAAATGTAAATCAACAGATATAAATTTCCTGCTACTTAAATGTAAGAAAATTTCTTAATAAGATAGAATAATGATCATCACCGTTTCCTCTTCTAAGATTTCAAGGAAATTTACAGAATATTTTAAACATAAATTTCATAGGCAGTTATCCTAGTTCTTACTCTTCAAGCAGACTGTTTATTGATCTTACTTTGGAGACTGCTGATGTGTTGAGAATTTGGAGGGCCGATGATTAATTCAAATTATCTTATTGATAATTACTTGTGAGCTTACTTGAGTTACTTATGCATTCTCTTCTTTAGATTATTTAATCTTTCATCAAGTCAATTATCAAAATACAGGAGACACACAAATTAGGCTCCTAGAGCCATGTAAAAACCTCTCCCTCTTGGATAGGAAAACCTGTAAGAAATTCTTCTTACAGATCTTCAAATGTCAAGTACCATGACCGAGACTCAGACCCTGACCTATGAATGCCTCCAAAACCTTGTCACTACTTTGTAAATATTCCTCCAATGCTGATCTTTCTTTTCTGCACCAACTTGCACTGACTTGCACTACAACAAGAGGACTCAGTGTCTGAATTGTATCTTCAAACACTTCTTCTTGTATACACAATTATTGGAGATAATATCATTCCACTCATAGGTGAAAAACTCATAGGTGACAAAATCTATTCTACTTTGAGTGCATTATATTTACATCACAAACTTGACTGCACCTTTAGACCGCAATCTCTTCTGCTTCAACAACTTCAAAAACAAAACCCAAAAGCATATCCACACTTTGTACTTTAACACTGTCTTGAATTCGCATCTATGATAGATTTATTTATGCTTATGTTTCACTTCAGATGTGACCACAGTACTCTCTATAACTGTCTGTTTATCCTCCCTTAATTTCTCTCTGAAATCCGCAACTTGATTCAGAGCAATCTGCAATTTCCTTCCACAAAACAGTTCGCAATATGCTTCAGACTTAACCACAATTTTCTTGCACATAATAGTCTGCAATCTGCTTCAGGCTTATCCGCAATTTTCCTCCACAGAACAGTCAGCAATCTGCTTCTTTTTGTCTTTAAAACTTGTCTGAAACACAGAAGAAAACGCGAGCTACAGAATTTTTTTTTCTTCGCAGTAGGACTAGGGCATATATAGTTGTTGTCATCTGTAAATTAGTTGACCTGTTAGTGAATAGTTGTGTCTATTTGAGACGACCTTCCAGGAGTTATTTACCAGCATCTTCAAGCCGACTCTTCAAGGAGTATTTTCATTATCTTTGAGCTGCCTTCAAGGAGCCAAATGACAAGGTTTTCGAGCATATATACGTATCATCAATTTGTTCTATCATAAGTGTAACATGACTCCATGAATCTAATTATATTTATCGCTAGAAAAATCCCTAAAGACATCAAGAAGAAGTATTTGACCTATAATAAAACTTCTTGCTCATGAAACCCACGAAGCAACTATATATACAAAATATATTTTATTATCTTTGTCTTCTTCTTTATACAAAATAAATAATTACATAGTTAATATGAAGACCAATCCTAGTTACACTTTTCAACATGATGATGTCCTCTCTACCATGAGAGAGGCTATTACGTCCTCGTCTCCCCCCATGTTACGCACTAGAGTAGGGATAATTAGCAATATTTTAGTTGAGACCTCAGGAACCCTAGTTCAGTACTCTTTTCTTTCCAGAATTTAGGAATTCTGAGTTTCCATTGGTCACCACCAACTCTGGATGAACTCTTTTATGAAGTCACATAACCCCTTTTCCTCACTGGGATGTACCTTTTATCCCTAGAGGAAAGGTAATTGTTTTAACTGCTTTTGCCCAACTACTCTCAGATCTTGGAATACTTTATCATCAACCTTTTATGGAAACCATTCCGTGATTAATTTTTATTCAAAACATAATAACCATGTTCATTCATTTAATTTTATTAAAAAAATAAATGTATAATATTTTTCCTTAAAACAAAATTAACATATTAGTTTGGAATTAATCCCGCGATCACTAAGAAATAAGGAAATAACCTTTATTTAAATAAGGAGAGAGGAATACCTTATTACAATTAATGTGATGAGTTTGAAGGATAGTGATTGGAGTAGAATATTTAACAAAGACTAAACCAAATTCTAAAAATATTTGTTTCTAATTTCAGGTTATAAGGAATGAACCTTTTTGCTTTTACTTTTACAAAGTGTTTTTAATTTCAAGTTATAAGGGAAGAAATTTTGTAAATAAGGAATAATGAGATAACCTTTTTGTAAATAAGGAGAGAGGAATACCTTATTATAGTGAATATGATGAGTTTGAAGGATAGTGCTCGGAGTAGACATTTAATAAACACTAAACCCAAACACTAAAAATATGAAATTAATTCTTTCACAATGATATATTTTTATTTAATCTAATTTATTTCATGTTTTTAAGATTATATATATTTTTAAATAATTATTTGAATTTTAAACATATTTTTTATACTAAAACAATTTTGTCAATTTCATATTAATTTTTAAGTTTTATACTAAAATGTTGTCAGTTTCATATTAATTTTCAGGTTTTATAACTTACAATTTTGTAAGTTTGTGTTTCTATTTCCTATATATCTTTTGTTGTCTGGTAAATTATGTTTTTTTGTTTTGTTTTTGTGAATTAGATATTTCTATTATCAATCAATGAAGGCAAATACTTACATCATGGTGAGCTTTGTGCGAGCAACATGCATCAATAGGCAAACTCTGAAAGATTTAAACATAACATAACTTTGGAGTTGCTAGTAATGAAATTGCACAAAATTTTACAATTGGAGAGAGAAAAAAAATTCTCTAGAGTGCTGTGTAAGCGGTATTTTAGATTGCAGCAGATTGCGGTAACAAAAAAGAGTTGCATTGAAGCCTGACGCTGGTGACCTGGCTGGCCAAGGCAGAACGAAGGGCTCTCGAGAGCCAGAAACATAGTAATAGAGTAGGAGGATGATAGAACCAAAGATGAAGCACAAACCAAAAAGCAAAACCATTAAGTGTCGCTTGTTACGACGTTTCCTCAGCCGAGTTAGCTTCAAGGCTGATTGACCTCTCTGGTGCGCTGCCTTCGATGGTGGCGTCCTGGACATTCCTACTGGTTGTTTCTCCCCTAGTTTCTCCTTTGACAGTTAGCGAATCCTTAGCACTTTCCATCCTCTTTTTTAGCAAGCGCGTAGTGGGTAGAGTCTCTGGTAACGAAATGACGACGGTGAACAACTCCCACGTAAAGGGTGAACTTCTCCGCGAGAGCATTAAGCTTCTTTTCTAAAATGTTGTTGTGATCCTTGTGAGCTTGCATGGCAAGATCCAACATGGTCTTGGTCTGCCAATGCAATTATATTGCCATGCTGAACAAGTACTCCCTATCGCTTATCAGGCTGGGGTTAGGAATCCAGTTGAAGTCTTCATCTACCTCCTCAGTAGCAATGCACTGGCGAACCATCTTAGCTTGGCTTTCCAACTTAGCGGCCCTGTGACAGGTGTCTGGATTAACCACTCCCTCATAGTTCTTGGCAGCCTACGTCGCTGAGTTCGCCCTGGTAGTGGGAGTCATGCTTGGAGAAGCCCAGCGCGAGGCATGAGCCCCCTCGGCCATGACCATGACTTCTTCCCCGCTGAGCGGAGGAATTGGCATGTCGAGTGGACATACTAGTGTAGGAGTTGGGGTTGTGGGGCATGCAGGGACAATGAAGGCTATGGCTGAAAGGGAGTGTGGTAGAGGAACATAGCATAGAGAGGATCGCAGGATGAACACCAAAGTGGAATGCAGAGAATGGGCATAGGGTTAGGTATTTATAGGAGTAGGTTGGAGGGGTCGGGTGAGAAGATAGAGGGTGGGGAGTAATGAGAACTCGAGTGGGGTTTCGGGGGTGGTTAATATGGTAGGTGATTCCGAACGAGGAGAGACCTTTAGGGCAGCTCGACATAATGTGCCTTGAGGTCCTTGAACTTCCTCTGTCGAGTTCACGCAAAGCGATGGATAGGATCATGATTAGAGTTTTGGAGGTGGTATCCTGTTCACCTGAACCCCGTCAGGTTTGTCCGGGAAGTCTTGTCTCATGATAGCTGTGCACTCAGCCTTGAGCGTTTCCTGACTAATCTCGTCCCAGGCCTTTGAGAGGCGCCTATGGAAGCCCTCCACACCAGCGTTGGCCAACTTGTCAACCAACTGGTTACCAGTACGCCTGACAGCCTGGAAGATTATTCCCCTAGAGTGATTTATGTGGATCTGATTCCTGCTAAGGATTTTGCTAAGCCTCTAGTTGTCGTATACCCGTGTAGCTGTTCTCCCATGCTGGATATTTCTGCAAACTTGGGTAGTGATAAATTATGTTTTTTCTAAAGAATTATGAAAGCTATTTTTATTTTCTTTGAAATTTTGTAGTTGAACATTTTTATTATTATGGTTATTATATTTTAGGGTTGTGTATATATGTAGTTTTTATTTTTTTTCATATATATTTAAATGGTGGATTAAATGAGATTTTATTTTTTGCATGGCCTTATTTATAGATGAAATAGCTTTTTTCAGGGCATTTTTTTGTTAATTTATCCTAAATTTTATAGAGATTTTTAAAAATTTGAGTTTAAGTTATTTAATCTATAGAATTATAGTGTTCAAGGGGTTTTTCAGGGTGTTGAATCTATTTGTGCATTCAAAAATGTATTTTAAACAACAAAAATATCACAATTTTTCTTGAAATTGTATGGCTAGATTAAGATGAAAAAAACTATTTTGTGTGAAAAAACTATATGAAAAAATTATTGTGCGAAAAAAACTATTCTCTCCATAGAATTCAAGTATTCAAGGGGTTTTTCAAGTGTTGAATTCATTGATGCATTCAAAAATGTATTTTAAATAACAAAAATATCACAATCTTGCTTGAAATTGTATTGCTAGATTAAAGTGAAATAACTATTAACTATCTAATTTTTATTTATTTATTTATTTATTATTATTTTTTATGCAAAACCAAATACGTCAAAGCCAAATATAATTAAAACGATACATTAGATATTAAATTGAAAAGTGAAAATGATTTTTTTAGTATATATATATATATATATATTTTTTTTTTTTTTTTTTATTTTTTTTTTATTTTTTTATTTATTTTTATTTTATTTTTATTTTATTTTTTTTTTTATTTTTTTTATTTTTATTTTTATAAATTTAATTTATTTATTTATTTTTTTTTATCACAAATAAAAGGATCCACTCCTAAGAAAAGGTTGAACAAACCCTCAAAATATATCCAAAAGGAAGTTAAACTGAAAATGTAGCCAAAAGGAAGTTAAACTGAAAATATCTTATCACTCTCATATATTTCATATTTCTCACCATTCACAATGATTTATTTTCAAGTACCTTTCTAGTTAGAAGACAAGTAAATGGATCTAAAACCATTTAACTACTAGGTTTTGTAGGTTGTATTTATAAATTAGGAACCGTACTTGTGCATATGGTTTAATCTTGCATCCTTTGCATGACACTCCAATGACAAGAGAAATATTTCTCATCCAGTTCAACAAATTTATCACTCTTCCATGTCAACATATACAAGAACAATATTAGTCATCCATTTCAACAAATTTCTCACTCCTCCATGTCCACACAGAGAAGAACATTTTGATAGTATTAAAAGCAAAAATTCTTTACTACAATACATTGTAAACCCGAAAACATGCGGGTACAAATTACAGGGAGATGATTGAAATGAATCTTTCAGGGAGTTCATGAATACTTATACAGTTGTGCTCTGTTACTAAAATGGTTTACCATACCATATTTATCAAATGCATTAAGTGTTAAGAGGTTGATTCTTGTATTGAAGGCCTTGATGAGGTATAGGGAAATAAGGGTGTTGATATGATTATTTAGTTATAATGTATGTAGGTCAGAAAAAATGCTTAATGATTTGGTAAGAGGAAGATGATTAGTGAAACCAATAATTTTTAGCAACATAGTATTAAATAAACTTAATAAATGAAGGTTGAGGAACAATAATTTTATTTTTTATGATTGTTTTTTTGATTTTTTAGAAATGGATGATCTAGGATCTCCAATTATTTTGGGGAAGAAATAAGATAAAAAGCAAGTTAGACGCTCTTCCACACCAAATTTATAATTAACTAATAATACAAAATCCAACATTTACATAAAGCAAAAATTTCACACAATGGTTAACAAATTGAATGTAGTATTTATGTTGAAAAATTGACATTCAAATGGATACAACCTAATTTGGCTTTTTGGAGCATTTACATTCCTTAATGAAAAATTTGTTACCCAAACATAAAAACCAACATTCCATTGGCTTCAATAAATTTTCAATAGTCACGGGGAAGAAATGAGATGCAATGTACACACTCTTTCACACCAAATTTGTAATTAATGAATATAAAACCGAACCTTTACATAAAGCAAAACTTTCACACAACTACTAACGTATTGCAAGTAATGTTTATCTTGGGAATTTGACATTCCAATTTTCCATGTCTTAGCAGTTGTTTTCATTTAACATGGATACAACTCAATTTGGATTCTTGGAAGCATTTACATTCATTATTCAAGTATTTGTTACCCAAACACAAAAAAACAACATTCCATTTGCTTCTTTAGATTTCGATTTCTTGCCAATTGTTTTTGTTTTATTGGGATGCAACTCAATTTGGCTCTTTGGAGTAATTATATTATTTGTTTAGGAATTTGCTACAACATTCCCTTCACTCTCAACTTAAGAACCCATTGTAGTCTTAATTTATAGGAAAAATGTGCTCTATATGATTAATGGGAAGTTTAGGTGTTTCCAACTATTCAACTTCCTTAACACTACACTTCCTCTTTCATTGTTTTAGCACTTTAATGCTTGGTTTTATTATAAATTTTTTATTTGAAGTTTTGATTTTATTCTTGCATCATTATTCAACTAGGCTGAGTAGGAATCTTAGGAGTCTCTAACTATTCATCCAAATTTGAGTGATATGTTCATTCGCCTGCTTCTTTAGACTCAAACAATAGGATTTCCTTCCTCATGACATCTAGAGGAACAACATCAAAGAAATTCCCAACTGAATCATACGCAAAATGACGTATTCGTTTGTACCCGACATTACTCATGCCTCCCCTTCTGGTTATCATTTATGGGGAGGAGGCATGAATATAGTGGCAAGGGAACAATGGGGACAACCACTAAGCGAACCTCTACCAGAGAAACAAGAAAGAGGACGAGACACAAAGCCTTGAAACCTTGACCTAAAGGATCTATCCTTGAAACCCTGACCTAAAGGCTTTATCCTTCAAACCCTGACCTAAAGACTACTAAATCATCCCCCAATTGCCACGACAAAGGACTAAATTCCAGTAAATTGCTAAATTCACCACAACATAGAGACATAACACACCAAATTACCCAAAACCATAATAAACAATGAAAGCTCGAGATAACCAAACAAAGGACGAGAAATTCTATCACCTAAAGTACTCAGTGTCACCAACAAAGCGAAACCCAATATAATTAAATAGGAATTCACATGAAATAACTTATGAAAACCCAAATTCACAGACTCAAAGTACTGTTGATATATAAAACATACACACCCAAATGAAATCCCTTGATTATGACACACCTTTATTGACATAGCAATAACCCTCTTAATGACATGTAAACACTGTAAGACAAACAAGCAACCAATTACAAAATTAAATGTTTGAAAAGGGAGATTTGATATCTCCACAATTGCTATCAAATAAATGGACGTGAGCTGAGTTAAAAGCCCAATCTCTTCATCCTAAAAGCGAGAAACAAAATGTTGCAACCCAAAATGAAACTGGATGAATGAGGTCGAGGAAAAATTCTCATCTCCACTCCCACACTGGACGTACCTCTATGACCCAATGCCATAACTATACATTTAAAATGATGAGACCCCAGTTGGAAATCCCACACTCGTCAACTGTGTTCTTCCACGCCTCCGCTAGGCTAAGATGTTGGAAAGTGTAACTAGGTCGGTCTTCATATTGACAATGTAATTATGTATTTATGTAAAGAATAAGACAAATATAATAAAATGTATTTTTGGTTGTACTTTCTTCATGGGTTTCATGAGAAATATTTTATTATAGACTTCTTCTTGATGTATAATAGGGTTGTCTTCTAGTTACAATTGTAATTAAGTGTCTAGTAAATGAAGAGTCTAGTCATCAATATATGCTCCAGTCCTTGTCACAAATCGTTGAAGAAATGGCTATGGACAACCCTCATCAACGCTAGAATATAAGCTTCAAATACAGTGAAGAAATGCCTCATTAAATTATGGAGTAAATACACTTCATGTCGGTCTATATATCAGTAACTAAAGTCAGCCTACCCACTAGCTGAATGGTTGGCCTAAAGGAAGAGATGACACCACTATATAAACTCAGAATCTGCAGATCATTTGCAGCGTATAGGAATGCGGATCTCTCTAAAACAGAAGTGCGGATTCTTCTGAGGCTAACTGCGGACTAAAGACAAGAATAGAAGTGCGGATAAAATTGAACTCAAGTGCGGATTACACTGAACTCAAGTGCGGATTTCTCTGAGTATAAACTGCAGATTTCAGGAAGCTTGTATAGGGTGTTAATTGTGGATTTATCTAAAGTTATCAGAGCACCTATTTCTAATATAACATTATTGTACTACATATTGTTTTGTGTTTCCAGAGCTGAGCAAAGGTCCTAAAATATAAAGTTAAGGGTAGACGGTTTGAAGGACGAATTTGCTAATAAGTTAGACTACGGATCATTATGTTCCTACATTTCATGAAGTGATGACAGTGATCATAAGAAGAAATCAGTCTTAAAGGTAAGTAAGAGTGAGGATGGTAAATCTGTGATTTACCTTCCTAACTACAATACAATTGCAAGTATATGGAAGGTAAAGATAATTCAGTCCCAATATTTGACTGAGCAATAAGAAGTGAAACTTGGAGACCGATTTCTCTAGTACTAGTGCAGAACAGTGCAAATCGTTGAAGAAGAGAATAATCAATTTTGAAAAGGCAGTGACAAGGTCTTGGAGGCATTCATAGGTCAAGGGTCTGAGTCTGGGTCATGGTACTTGTCATTTGAAGATATATAAGAAGAATTATTTGTGGGTTTTCCTCTCCAAGAGGGAGAGGTTTTTCCTTGGCTCTAGGAACCTGTTGTGTAGGTAAATCCCCTCTGTGGATAGAGGAGATCCCTCTAGCCCTAGGGCGGGTCTAGTAGCAAGGGGACATGCTAATCCTTCGATTCCTAGTTTATGAATGAAAATGAGTCGGGATAGATGACCTACCTTTGTTCCAATGCTGTCATCGTAGCTATAGCAACAATCTCCCGATCTTCGTCTTTACACGTCACAGTTATTCAGTGGAGATACTTGGGTATTTGCACAAGGATTAGAGAATGAAAACAATATACAAAAACATATACACATTAATAACTATTTAATTGGTCAAGGAGAACTAAATGTATTGCAAAAGATTAAACACATCAAACACAAAATGGGAACCAAAACATCAGTGATGTATTAATAAGTAGAGAGAATAAGTTTACAACCAAAAGAGCCTTGACGTTGCAGCCTCCTTCAACGGGTCCAGTCAAATGCGTCTCAAGCATTCGTCGGGGATTAGACTTGGCTAAGCAATGGGTCTAGACTCTCTCTCAACAATGGATTCCTCTCTGCTCTATCTCACACCAACTATAGTAATTTTGTTCAGCTATTCAACAATTTCAGCTAGCTGCAACTATGTGAGAAGGATGTATTTATAGGAGAGGAGGAGGTGGTTTGGGATCCATCATAAGGTGGAAGGGAGGCCTTATCCTTTGGGAGGTTGCTCAAATGTAGGAAACAAGAAGCCAAAGGAAGGTCTTCGATGTTATTTAGTCGAAAAAACCATGCTAACTCTGCTCACGAAGTGGTTGGGAATGGAAACTTTGCTTCTATTTTAAAAAAATTTCCAAAAATAGCTCAGCACGGGCGGTCCACTGAGACAGAGCGCCAGTGGGTGCGAGGTCTAGTGCTAATTTCTCTATGGGCATGAGGCCATAAATGCCTGCCAGCACCGACCCAAAATCATGTGTTTTTGAGAGCCTGTTCCAAGAATAGTCAACAGAGGAAATGTTATTCTCATGGAAAGGGATGAAATGACACTTTTTTCAAGGTATAATAATACATAGAAATCACTGGAATAGTCCTCCAATGTTCAGGATGGGGATTGCAGGGACGGTGACAAAATGTTGTGTAAAATATGCCCCCTAAAGCATGAGGTCTGAGAGAGAGAGGGAGGAGTGAAATGATTTACATAAACATGCTCAAATAAAACACCGCCGTCGGAAGACCTGAAAGTACAAGTACAACTGAAATCTTTGATACATGAATATGTGGCATGGACGCAACAATCCATAATAGAGTACATATCAAGATGAGATCTGGGGTATGGACGCAGCCATCCATCAAGAATGATCAAAGAAATAGACTCAGGTATGGTCACAACCATCTAATCAATAGAGTCATGCAGATAGTCATGATAAACCAAAATATCTTGCAGCCTAGATTTTATCAGAGAAAAACCCAGGGTCTTGCGCTCCATCTCGACCCGAATAAGTACAAATTCAAGCATGCGAATAAGTGAGCTGAAGTCGAACGTGCAAGAAAGTCCCCTGATTAGCAATTAATGATGAAAGATGTTAACAGGCACGAGAGAAACCGCCAATAATGACAATGGATCTCAAGGTACAAAAAGTACACTCCACGGACAATGATCTGGCATCAAACATCTGCAGAATCAACTGATCGAAGGCCAATGATGAGGACTTGTTGTTGAATGCGAAGAACTTGCTATTAAGGCATACAAGCTCTAAGGTACCAGAAGGGAGTCTTCAGATAAACTTTCTGGATAATGAGTTGAAGTCAACAAGAAGTGACCTGGTCGAAGGAGGGCCATAATGTTTCCCACATCATCGAAACGAGACAAAGGAGTAATATGATAGTGAATCAGGACCACAAAGAGGATCAGAGGTTGAAAACAGCAAAAGGAAACTTCTCTTGAACATATTGGCGACATGACTCTGGAATTTGGCAATATTTGACATCAAGGGATATGAGGTCATGATGACGTGGCAAAGAGAAGATGAGAGGCCAAAAGAGATTACCCAAACCCATGGAGGAAAAAATGACAAAATGAGATATCCCCAACCCGACACGAATGCAGATGAGTGTCATGTTGAAGAGCGACATATTGCCGACACGACCTAGAACTGGTCCATTTTTCCCCACCATTGCTAGCGAGTACCCCAATTATTTTTGGAAACAACATTGAAGGGGATAACATATACTTGTCATATAAGTTTGTCCTTTGGACAAATCCATCATAATACATTTTACGAGCCCTACGAAGGTGGAACTCGGTTACGTCATGGTGACGGTTTCCGATGTCATTTAGATTTTAACGAGTCTGACAAAGGAAGAACTCGACATCTTTTCACGTTTAGAGAATTTGAAAAGAAGCGGAAAATAAAACTCCAACAAGTCCCTTTTTGTAGGTAGTCTCACAGATCTGAAAAGGTAGAAAACTATGTCTGAGAGAACCTCTTAGTCGCGATCGGCTAATGTATTCCTTTTTCGTAAATAATCTATCCCAGCCCAAAACGGGGTAAACATATACTGGGCAGATATCGTTTCACAGCCTTTTAACAAGTTCAAAACGACAAGAGTCTTGACAATATTTTCAATTTTTGAGAGTCAGAAAAACGCTGAAAGATGACTCCAGGGGTGACTTTTTCGTGTTTTTACCGAGTCCGAAAAAGTATAAAATACAACTCGTCACTTCATTGTCGTCGCATTGAGAACCTGTCCCTACACAAGAGACGCACGTAAAACTCATTTTTCGAAATAAAATATCAAAATAATCAAAAAATATGTTCAAAAACCTAATTAGGGTTTTGAAAAGTTTATAAAATGCAAAAAATGGTAGAAAAAAATTACTTTTCACTTTTACCTCTTGTGAGCATTGTTTACCCTTTTTCATTATGATTTTGCGAAGTTGACAATGGATAATCCATAAGGCCAATCGTGAATCCATCTTTTCCAGGTAAGAGCTTATGTCCTTGCCTACATTTTGATATGCATTTCACTGTCAGCAACCCACTTTTTAGATTTGTGGAGGGTTTTTTGTGTAAATTAGGGCGCGGCGGTCGGCGCGAGTTTCAGGCATGGACTCGCACCAACTCGCCTCGAAATCAAATGGGGGTGCGCCACTTGGTGTGACTGTTTTAAAAACAGTCACGCTAACCGCGAACATGACTTTTAACTTGTAAATTTAACAAGTGAGCCCATTTTAAACACTTCAAAAGAATATTATTTGACTAATGATGACACCATTGATGTTTTTGCAGGTGTGAAAGAGAAAAATGGTGATCGAATGGAAGGAAAGAGAGCATAGTGAAGAAGATGAGCAAGCCTTGGGCAATGTAAGATGCATGGACGTTCTCAGGGACTGTGGGCTTAAAAAATTATTCGTGGCACCATGTCTCCGAGCTCAGCCGAAGCTATTACAGCACTTGCTTAGTGTCTAGGATATTGATCGAGAAAAATTCATAATCCATGACTAGGAGCTAGAGATTGAAGTTTCAGATGGTTACTTGATAACTGGATTGTCACGGAGGGGGGTAGTACCAATCCTGACAGGTACCTGACCCATAATGGAAAACATGAGCATGGTTATTGACAGAGTGTGTCGGGGGGCAAGGAAATGATCCAAAAGCAGGAAAGTGGATATCCAAACTATCTCGGATTTGGCACTAAAAGTAGTGCTACACACCATCACACGAGCTGCTGGAGTTCAGGCTCCACATGAGGCCACAAAAACACAGTTACTTCTTGCAGTAGATTGTATGGCACGAACTCTATACAACTGGGCAGAGGAGGTAACGATTAATATAAAACGCTAGTTGACAAAATGTAAGAATGGGAAGATGAAACAGTTCGGCTACGGGTCCATCTTGGTACCATTCATCTTGGAACGATTACCAATTTTCCAACGTCAGGAAGTGATAGTTCCTTCACCACCAGCCCGGGAGCCACGGATGGTCCATTGGGCGGCTTTGATGCCAAGATCAGGAGGTGGTCAATAGGTGTTTTGGAGACCAGAGTTCTTTGAGTGGCTCTGATGACAACTGATTGTCGTGGATGATTGGCCTTATTCTGGCATAGACTTTACAGGTGATCTAGATCTACCACTACCAATAGGAGAAGATTGGGATGAAGCGTTGGGTAAGACTGATTTTTGATTTTGATGAGCATTATGATTTTTTTGATTATGTATGTTCTGATGTCAATCCATGAATTTGCAGATGTCGGTCGAGAAAGACCCGCAGGAATGTCTCCAATAGCACGAAGGATTCCTCGTGATTTTGATGTGGCCCCTCATGGCGAGGGAAGCGAGGAGGAGAAAATCGTACGTAACCTGGAGGAACTCTCCAATTTTAATATCCCAAAATTGGGATTTTCTACAACAAATGGAATATCTTAAAATATTCCAGAGTTGGAGTTTCAGTAGATCATGCATTAGGGGAATTTTGAGGTCTAAAATGGGCCTCCTAAGAAAAATGTACAACCAAAATGAACTTTATAAGAACCAATAGGATTCAAGATGATGATGTCAACCATGGGGGATTATTCACCATTTTTTAAGTAAAAGGGTGAAAATATTAAAAAATAATAAAATAATAAAACTACTTTTTCAACTTATCTCCCAATTTTTTTACTCAAATTTCGAGCAGGAATACTCATTGGATGCAAAATTTAATTCCTCATCCAAGGAGTACCCATGTTGCATACTTTTGATGGAACCTACTACATGAAAAATTAGAAATACATGAAAACACGTGATTTCAATAACGTTTTTCATGTATTTCTCATTTTTCATGTTGCATGATCCATCGAAAGTATGCAACATGGGTACTCCTTGGATGAGGAGTTAAATTTTGCATCCAACGAGTACTCTCGATCGAAATTTGAGTAAAAATTTGGGAGATAAGTTCAAAATCCGAGTTGAAAAAGTAGTTTTTATCTTTTTTACCTCTAAAATTTGATGATGTAATCAAATATTATTTTATTATTTATACTATTATTTGATAATTTCCTTAGGAGGCCCATTTCAGACCTCAAAATTCCCCTAATGAGCATGGAAATGTAGAGAAGCTCATTAGATGTATAATAACAAATCACCAGCAGATGTAAGAACCTAAACAAGAGTATGGCCTATATTATCCTTCCTGGGTGGGGAAATTCAGCAATGTAGGGCATAAAACAGCTGTCTTCAGAAAATAACACAATAACAGTGGATACTGGGACTTTGATCCCTTAGTTTAAATAATATGCAACCTACTTGCAGAATTTGAGGTGAAACAAATGAAAATAGCTACACTAAACAGATCTCCCCAGCTCAAGATAGCTTAAAAACACCCCGATCCCATGACTTCTCTACAACAAAATTTCTGAAGACTGTGAGAGCGTAATTCCCATGAGGGTTTCTTCAAAAAATGATGAAATAACACTGATATGTAGTTTATATTAATCAAATAGCAGAGAAATGGAGGTTTAACCTCTTTTACATAAAGAAAAAGACACTCGACAAGGGTTTCTGGCAATATACATGTACTCAAAGCAGCACTGCAGAAAATAACGCAGTTTACGACAAATCTGTATTAATCATGGCTGAATATAACATAAAATAGCTGAATAATATAGAAAATAGCCCTAGGCCCTCTTTATTAGATCTGCCAGAGGGGAATAAACACCTCCTCCTCAAAGACTAGCATAAAACATAAAACTTTGTCACTGCTGTTTCGATAAACAGATTTCAGTCAAGGAACTAAGGGCCGTAGATGAATATGACTGATTGGCCCTAAGCCAAATCATGGAATTGAAGCTCAAAACCCTCCTTTATATCCCTTAAGCAATCTGATCCAAGGATGGGATGGAATCCCCACCCGGGAATTCCTTGCACTAAGCAGTGCTGCAACCACAGCTAAACAACTGAAGCATGCAAGAAGTCAAAAGACCAAAGATATCTGAATACTAAATGATCTCCTTGATGCTATGCCTCCTCACCCCGGACCCCACACATTGTTGAAGTGACTTCCTAGTGAAGATTCCTCTTCTAAAACTGCGTTGTCCTTGTTGGCTTCCCTCCTCCTTGTAGCAGCGCTGTTGACTTGGTCAACTGAAACTAATCCACCTGAAATACCTCTTTTCACACTAAGGGATATTCAATCCAGTTCTCATATGTGTGTCTAGGCTGATCCTTGTTCACATTGAGCTAGTTCACTTGGGTGATCTCTTCCTCCTCAAGAATACATGTTGACTTAGTCAAACTTGACTATGTCCACATCTATTTTTCCCTTGTTCACACTTGAAAGTGTAAAATCCAGCTCCTAAGGTGATCTCCTTCCTTACTAAGGTGGAATTTATTCATATCTTTATTTTCCATGGGCCTCCTTTCCCATTTATTCCTCTCCTAAGTGAAAGCATCAAAATCTAATATTCCAATTTGCTTGTTTGCAAATTTTGGAATATTACAGTCCTCCACTCCCAAATGTTGCTTGTCCTCAAGCAATTGCAAGGATAGGACTAAAGAGCATCCTCTCCTCCCATGTAGCAACCTCATAAGATTAAATCCTCCAAGGATCAAGGTGCTGCATCATCAATGTATCTCCAAGTTGCCCCTCCTAAGTGTGCAAGCCATCTATTGGGGGAACATCCCAAATGGCTGACATTATGTGACAGTGAAACATCCTTGGAGGCAAAAATGCGCTGTTTGAAGGCCCTCTTGAGGTATGAGGGCTGATATAGATTGAGATCCATCATCCCCATATGAATCTCTCCTCCCCAAGCTATCAACCAAACAAAATGAGTCACCCTCCAGGATGACAACTCATGAAGGATCTCTTCCACCTTGAGCTCATGCAGAATAGGTGGGTTGAAAATCTGAACATGGTAGACAAGATAGCCTACCCCACACTATCTTCCTCTCCACTTAAGATGAGTGTAGAGAATTTTCTGATCTTGGGCTGCAATAATGTTGCCCTCAAATGGCAAGAAGGAAACTAGACCTCCAAAGGTCCCTTTCCCAACATTGTGAATCATGCTGGCCCAAACCATCTCATACATGATGGACAAGAAATCACCACCATATGGAATACCATCCATCTCATGGCCCTCCTCATAAAGAAATAAATATTTTTCTATAGATACCATGTCTCTTCCCATGCTCCCCTTAGAACATGTAATGCAAAAAGTGTGGGGATGCTCCTCCCCCAAGAACACATCCACCCAATGTATTCCTCCTCCCATCATGCTCCCCATAAAGGCAAGAACAACATCAGAAAATGGGCTCATGATCAGAATCAAAATGAAAGAGAGACTGAAGGTTTCATGTGGTGCTGGAAAGTACCAACAGTCTCCCAAGTGGCCCCAACACAATCTTCCCCATTGCAGCTTCAGGAAATGGTATGGAAAGTTGTCTCTTGACAATTGGCTTGTTGTGTAAGTCATCACACCCACTAGTAAATAGTAGATGGATGAATATATCAACTGAGCATACAAGGAGTAACCAAACACTTGCCCCGGATCATATAGTAGATGGCTGTATCCATCATAATAGCTGGCCAAAATTGGTCCGTGGAGCCTAAAGAAAAACTTGCCCCTTTGTAGAGCAAAGCACTGCAAGGAAATGTAAGAGCATGCAAATATTGTGTTGAACAATCAATAAGGGAAAAAACATAATTATTACCATTTAATGAAAGTAAGATGGTGACAGGATCTATAAATGATCCCTCCATAGTGATATGACATACTCCTATGAAGAGGAATAAACCATATGCTGCCTAAAGATCCCCCTCCCCATGCTTGGAAGTCCAAGTCAAGAAGAGCATACTGCAGTAACAGATGAGTTAATCCACTACTCTATCAATATCATCTCCTCCATTTCCACCTAGTGCATCAAATGTGAAGTGGTCCTGGGAGCACTCCATCAACAAGTCCCTGCTCTAAAGTGACAATGTTGTTGGCCTATGCAAATAGGCTCTTGCCAACTCATAAATCCATTCTTTGACATGCCCCATGTCAAAGACTCCTCCCATAATGCTACTGCATACAAGAAGTCCCTTCCAAGGTGGAAGTACTTCCAGATCACCTAAGGCTAAGGAGTAGCCTCCTTGCACTATGATAGTGCCATCCCCTAATCCTGCAGCATCATGCCAAGTGTGAGAGCAAATCTTCCCTTGCTCTCTCCCAATCCTCCAAAGCAACAAAAGTCTTTGCTGCCTCCTCATACCTCCATCATACAACCTATGTGGTGAAAACATAATGATCACATCATCATAATGCATCCACACTCCTTGCTGTCCCATGAGGCAGGCACCCTGCCAAGTACTCTCCTCCCAGATACCCTTGGAAAAATGATATGTCTCAAGATGGCCAAATTCTCTCAAGAGTAGCCAACGTAGTTTTGCCTCTTGCTGCCCAGTATCATAGATTTGCAAGTAGCTCTCTAGCTTCTTGCCCTCTATCCACATCCACTTATCCATCGATGGATGCCTCCTACCATTCTCCATCTTGGTACTCCTCCAAAGAAGATTACCATCCTCTCATATCATATTTTCCTCATTGCATTTAGTGGGATGTTGAAATGCAACTCCTTGGAGATCTCCTAGAAAATACCTCACAGTAATAACCATCTTGAACCCATAGGGATCCAAGAGCGCTGAAGGAAAAGTTTCCTCACTGCTACCTCTTGACAGCGCTGTAACTCTCCTCCATGGTGTCTTTGTTGGCTCATGCCCCAACTCAAAGATGAATCTATGTTCTTTTGTATGGTAGACATGGTTCATGCCATCCTCCAAAAGGTTACACTCCAACCTCAAGGGTTGTGTGAAAATCAACAGTGATACATGAGGTTGATGGTCCCTTTTCCCCTTGAACCATTCAAGCTTGCACAACATAGTGCAATCCTGTTGCTCTATCTCAGTAGTAATGTTGGATCCTGGGTCATATGAAGACAAATTCCCACAATTTCTAGAAATATTTGCTGCAATAAATAAAAGTGGAAATCTTCCCATCCCTTGGTGAAATGTGGGAACCTCTTGTAGTGCTGCAAGGGCTCCTCCCTCCAATGTAATGGCTGCCCTAACTGCTGGTGTAGAAGGCTGCTCTCCCAAGGCTGTGACAACGGTGGTACATGTCTCCTCCCATGGTGGTGTGGGCCCTCTCTCCTTTGATATTTCTCCATCAAAGATTCTAATTAGCTCTTGAGTGAACTTAGAAAAAGAAGTCACTCTTGTATGGCTTCAGTGACTAAACCACCAAGCATTGGCTTCACCCTCCAGGTGCAGCGCTGCAACTTCTACTGCCTCCCTCTCTACCACTGGATGTAGTAGGAAGAATGCCTCAAGCTTCCTTGCCCAAGCTCTTGCTATAGTTGACCCGTAAAATGTAGACAATAGGAATCTATTGCCTTTGATCTCTCCTTTGCTGCAGGGTTTTCTTTCTTCTCTCAGTTGAATAAACTGAGGAAAATATAGGGTCTCTTTGAAAGCCCTAGGTTGGCACTTGTACTCTGCCAAATACCCACTTAGGATCTCATGCTCTAAGTGGTCTCCTTTCTCTCCACTTCCTCTATGAGAACATGAAGTGCATGCATCTTCTCCTTCCTCCTGAAACCTTCTATAGGTCCCATTGCAACTCTCTCCTCCTTGAAACCCTCTTGGAGTTTCAATGCATTTCTATTCTTCCTTCTTAGATCTGAAAATGGATGAGAGTAATCTCATCCTCTTCATCATTTTTTTCTCCTCTCCTTCTTATCTTCTGATTGGATTTGAAATCCACAGGCTGAGCCAAGATGGCAGCTCCGATACCACTGTAATATCCCAAAATTAGGATTTTCTACAACAAATGGAATATCTTAAAATATTCCAGAGTTGGACCTTCAACAGATCATGAGCATGGAAATGTAGGGCAGCTCATTATATGTATAAGAACATCTCACCAGAAAATGTAAGAACCTCAGCAAGAGTATGGCCTATATTCTCCTTCTCGGGTGGGGAAATGCAACAATATAGGGCATAAAACAGCTGTCTTCAGCAAATAACGCAATAAAAATGGATAATGGGACTTGGATCCCTTAGTTTAGACAATATAAAACCCACTTTCATAATTGGAAGTGAAACAAATGAAACTAGCTACACTAAACAGATCTCCCCAGCTCAAGATAGCTTAAAAACACCCCGATCCCATGACTTCTCTACAACAGAATTTCTTAAGACTGTGAGAGCGTAATTCCCATGAGGGTTTCTACAATAAATTATGAAATAAGGATGATATGGAGTTTATATTAATCAAATAGCAGATAAATGGAGGTTTAACCTCTTTTACACAAAGAAAAAGACACCTGACAAGGGTTTCCGGCAATATACATGTACATAAAGCAGTACTGCAGAAAATAATGCAGTTTACTGCAAATATGTATTAAGAATGGCTGAATATAACATACAATAGCTGAATAATACAGAAAATGGTCCTAGGCCCTCTTTATTAGATCTTTCGGAGGGGAATAAATACCTCCTCCTCAAAGACTAGCACAAAATATAAGTGTGCAACCCTGCTGTTGTTTCCCTTGCATAAATGACATAGTTTCTGAAGGGAACTGCGCTGTAGATGAATATGACTGATTGGCCCTAAGCCAAATGATGGAATTGAAGCTCAGAACCCTCCTTTAGATCCCTTAAGAAAGCTGATCCAAGGATGGGATGGAATCCCCACCCGGGAATTCCTTGCACTAAGCAGTGTTGCAACCACAGCTAAACAGCTGAAGCATGAAAGAAGTCAAAATACCAAATATAGCTGAATATTGAATGATATCCTTGATGCTATGCCCTCCTTTTTATCTTTGGTGAGCCTCCTCACCCCGAACCCCACACATTGTTGAGGTGACTTCCTAGTGAATATTCCTCTTCTAAAAATGTGTTGTCCTTGTTGGCTTCCCTCCTCCTTGTAGCAGTGCTGTTGACTTGGTCAACTAAGACTAATCCACTTGCAATACCTCTTTTCACACTAAGGGATCTTCAATCTAGTTCTCATATGTGTGTCTAGGCTGTTCCTTGTTCACATTGAGCTAGTTCACTTGGGTGATCTCTTCCTCCTCAAGAATGCATGTTGACTTAGTCAAACTTGACTATGTCCACATCTATTTTTCCCTTGTTCACACTTGAAAGTGTAAAATCCAGCTCCTAAGGTGATCTCCTTCCTTACTAAGGTGGAATTTATTCATATCTTTATTGTCCATGGGCCTCCTTTCCAATTTATTCCTCTCCTAAGTGAAAGCATCAAAATCTAATATTCCAATTTGCTTGTTTGCAAATTTTGAAATATTACGCCAGTGGGATCTCTGACTATGCGAGATTTTACGATGTTCCTCGCGCGTACCAGAGACATACTACGAGGGTGTCGAACCGTGTTCACCACTTATTGCGGCAGATTGTACGAGCAGTGACATGATATCATGAGCATCATGCCCACTAGACACCTAGGCTTTTATTTCTGCATATTTTTTAAGAGACATGATGTCTCAATATGTAACCGAAACATACATATTTTTTGAACTTATGATGCATGCAGATGAAAACACTTTATACACACACACACACACACACACACACACACACACACACCTATTTTCCTGTATGAATCTTGTCATGTGATGATGATGTTTTTACAAATTACACAAATGTCTATCTAATACAATATTGGCTACGGTATCAGTTAACGCATTCATTCGTCTAGGAATATGTTGATATGCAATGTAATAAAAATGTATTTTCATTAAAAGAACATGAAAATTCAACCTTAAGATGTGAGGATTTCTAACAGAATAATACCCATTAAGCTGAAGAACAACAAGCTATGAGTCTAGGTTAATAATCAATGCACGAATGTCAAGAGCAATGGCCTCGGTCAATAGTTCAATAACAACAATATATTCAATGACATTGTTTGTGGTTTGTCCTGGATAGATACCTTGAAGATCTATCAACTCACCATCAAGATTATAAATCACCTAGGCTGCAGAAGATAGGTTCTAGGGACTGCGGGAAGCACCATCCGCGAAACTGACATAAGGAGTAACAAACATCTGCACAATAAGCAACGATCCAATAAACAGAAAAACTGCTTGCAAAGCACACCAAGCCAAAAATGTACAAAAATGAAAAACACCTATGTACAAAAGAAACATGAACGAAGGACTCATGCATAGTACTTTTTGAGATACAACCCATTTCTGGGCTGATCCAGAGGGTGACCTTCATAATCAATTAGCTTATAAGCCCTGTTCTGAAAAACACGCTTAACAATGTAGGGCCCATGCCACATGGGTTGGAATTTCATACCCCCAGCTTATCGTGAGCTTGGTCGTATAGGAGGACGAGGTCTCCTTCTATAAAGGAACGAGGGGAAATTGGCTGGTCAAAATGAGCTTTGACCTGCTTTTTCTGTGCTTCTATGACAAGAGCAGCAAAGTGACGAGTCTCATCAAATCTCTCTAAATATAGAATACGCTCTTCTTCTGGCGAAGTATTAGGCAACAATTCAACGACTATTTTGAGAGAAGGGATTTCACATTCAATCGGAAGGGTAGCATCCAGACCATAAACAAGCTGGAATGGAATGAATCCGGTCGTATCCTTCGCTGAGGTTCGGTAAGACCAGAGAGCTGAAAACAACATGAGATGCCAATTTGACTTGTACATCCCAATAGTACGTTGAAGCATAGTGACGAGAAATTTGTTCACAGCTTCAACCTGACCATTGGCCTTAGGGTAGTACGAAGTTGGGCTATCATGATGCAGACCCAACTTAGAAGTCAACTCAGCCACCATGTAATGAAAAAAATTAGAACCATGATCGGTAATAATGGCTTGAGGGACACCAAACCTAGTAATGACATGATTGAATAGAAATTGTGTGGCTGTCTTACCGTCAACTGTAAGTGTAGGCATTGCTTCGGCCAATTTCGTGAAGTAGTCAACGGCTACGATGATATAAGCATGCCCCCTGGGCGAGTGAGGGTTACACGTCATAAAATTGATGCCCCACTTTGCAAAGGGACCAACGGTAATGATAGGATGAAGATGGGAAGGCGGCGCACGCATCTTGTGCTGATAAATCTAGAAATCATGACACCTACAGACAACAAGAATGAAGTCTTTAAAGATGGTGGGCCAAAAATAGCTAGCACGAAGAATCTTCTGTGCAGTAGTATATCCAGACATGTGACCGCCACAAGCGTCACCGTGGAAATCATTAATGACCTTTTCAGCCTCCTCGAGAGTCAAACATCGGTGGAGAACAAAATCAATTCCGATGTGGTAGAGTGTATCTTCGACTATGCGATAAGGTTGCGAATGATGGCGGATGCGTCGACGAGCATCATTCGTCAACTCAGATTGGAAGGTGGAAGTCTGAAGATATACGAAGATATCACTGTACCAAGGATCGAGGGTGCTAATAAGAAAAAACGTGTCGTCCGGAATGCGTTCCTCAGAACCAGACAGAGAAAAATTAGAAGGGAGAGAGAAAATCAAATCGGCGAAGACCAATGGTTTCTTTGATTTTCGGTAGTAAACTCCAAATCATACTCTTGGAAGATAGAAATTCACTTCGAGTATTTTCCCCCTAGGAAATGACGAGTCAATATGTAAGTCATAGGGTTACAATCATAAATCATGGTCACTGTGCGCAACAAAATGTAGTGACGAAAACATTGAAAAAATTGAACAACAACCTATGCCAACTTCTTGACATGTGTGTAATGCGTTTCGGTATCAAGAATATTGTGACTTAAATAGTAAATGACATGCTTGTCACTATTTTCGTCATCTTGTACCAGAACCATGGCAATTGTGCTAAATGTGGCAACCAAATAAAGGAAGTAATCGCGATGATAATTGGGAGGACGCAAAAGAGGATCATTAATCAACAATGCCTTCAATGCATCATTTCTGGGTGATCTCATCCCAGAGGAATGGGACGCCCTGCTTAAGTAATCGTGTAAATCCTCTGGCCACTTCAACATAGTTAGGTATAAAATGGTGCAGGAAGTTAGCATTCCCTTGCAGACTCTATAGTTGATGTAAGGAGGAAGGAGAGGAGAGATTAATGATAGCATCAACTTTGAGGGGATCGAGAAGAATTCCGTTTTTAGAGACAATAAACCCTAAGAGTTTATCGGAGTCAACACAGAAGATGCACTTATGCAGATTAAGCCGAATGTTATAGAGTCGAGAGCGAAGAAATATTTGACTGAGATGATCAGGGTGGCCTTTACGCTTGGCCGAATGAGTCGGAAGGTCATCCAGATAAGGCTGAACAATGCGCTTGATATCATGGAAAGCATATGAAATAGCTCTTTGAAATTTAGCCCCATTATTTTTAAGACCAAAAGGGAGCTTATTATAGGCAAAAGTACGCCAAGGATAGATAAAGGCAGTCTTGTGTTGATCGGCCAGAAGAATATTAATTTGGTTGTACCTAGAAAACCCGTCTATTAGCACTGGAAAATTGTACAGTAGAAGATGACATTAATTAATGTCAAGCCAAAGGATTTACAGGGTGGAAGACATTACAGGATCTGGAAAGTATTTAAAAATATCAAAGGTTTAAGGAAAATCAAATTTTTGACTAGTCTTAAATGCTGATTACGCGCATTATCCTTCGAGAAGAGCGCCTTCTGCGTGCCTTTTGGCCCGATAAGCGCGCATTCCTGAGAGTGGAGAAATGTCACTATCTGGGACCACATAAAGAAAAGGACAAGTTACTCCTTACTTGAATCCACCTAAGGACAGCCACCAACGCCTCCTTAGACACTAAGTGAGCACACAAAGGAATCATACCTCTCTGTTAAGTCCCTATATTAATAGTGTAGTCCCTTATTATGTTAGTGTATCCCCCCTTATTGTTATTGTTGTACCCTTGTAACCCCCATATTGTTATTATTATGCCCTTACATTATTATTGTTAGGTCGGCTAGGGTTACATTGTGGCCCCATGGACTCCTATATATAGAAAGGAGGTTTTGTCATTTGTATCATTCAAGAATTATTCATTCATGTAATGTATTGGTGGTTTCCCCCTCGAAATGGCTTATTTATAAGGAGTTGATATCTATTTTCTTCTATTTTTGGAGCTGGTTTCACAACATTTGGTATCAGAGTTTGGATTCTAGGGTTTCACTGTTCCAAACAGGTCATCGTGGAATTTTCGCTATAACGTTTTTTCTATGAAGGTTCATAATCTAAAATTTTTAGAGTGTGAAGCCGAAATCCTGAGGAAAATCATCACAAAATTTTAGATCTTGGTTCACAATATTTTCAGATATATGATCTGTGGAAGTTAGGGCTTTTTGCAGGCTCTTGAATTTAACCTAAACAGGTCATCGGATAATTTTCGCTATAAATTTTTTTCTACAAAGATTCAGAAGTTAAAAATTTTTAGAGAGCGAAACCAAAATCCAGAGGAACATCGTCAAAAAATTGCAGAGATTGGTTCAAAATATTTTCAGAGATATGATTTGTGGAAGTTAGGTCTTTTTCAGGCTCCCAAATTTCATCTCAAAGAGGTGATCGTGGGAAAAGTTTCATAAATTTCTCTCTGAGCATCGGATTGGAATTCTGTAAATAGTGGCTTGAATCAAACGAATTGTAGTTTCCTGTCTATCAATTTCAAAGCCAAAGGAGCAAACAATGACACATGGAAAGTCATACAAGTTCGCTCTATTGAACTAGTCCATAATTAGGTCATTGTGGGAGATTGGACATAACTTTGTCTTGAAGTATCCAAATCAAGTCATACCTGTGGCATTTGAAAGAGGATTTAGAGGGATACCTTAGGGAAAATTTTTAGATATTGAAGATCCAAAATCACAGAGATAATTCAGTTTCAATATCGAGCTCCTGAAAAGCAAGAAAAATGTGTGTATTTGGTTTTTAAAATTACATAACGTTTGTTTGAAAAATCAGTTTGAAGTGATTCCAAGGGCATATTTTAGAATTTTTATCAGTATTGGGTTCTATAATTCCTCCAAAAAATAATTCCATACCCATTAATCCCTCAAAAATCTATGCAATGACGCATGAAGAGGAAGAATTGCAGTATGAGATATCAAAATTACGATACCAAGTGCAACAAATTTCGATCTTACAAAGAGCAACCGAAGATGACATAGATGGTTTAAAAGAAGAAATGGAGGCTAATTTGGATGGTTTCAAGGATCAAATAATAGCTAATATGGATGATAAATTAGTGGAAGATCACATCGAGCATCAACAACAAGTTCTCCAACTCTCAAAGGATAACCTAACTTTGGTGCAGAATCTAAAGAAACAACAGGAAGATCAACATCACATCGAAAGAAGTTCTGAAGCAGTCATAGAAAAAAGAACTCGAAAAGTACGATCAATTTCAGATTATCTCAGCAAGTGGAAGAAATTTCCTGTAGAAGGTTCCACATGGGAGGATGAGAATTTTATACAGAAGCATGAAGAAATAATCAAGCTTTGAGGACAACACTTGTTTGAAGGAGAGGGGCATGTTAAGTCCCTATATTAATAGTGTAGTCCCTTATTATGTTGGTGTATCCCCCCTTATTGTTATTGTTGTACTCCTGTAACCCCCATATTGTTATTATTGTGCCCTTACATTATTATTGTTAGGTCGGATTACATTGCGGCCTCATGGACTCCTATATATAGAAAGGAGGTTTTGTCATTTGTATCATCCAAGAATTGTTCATTCATGTAATGTGTTGGAGGTTTCCCCCTCGAAGTGGCTTATTTCTAAGGCGTTGATATCTCTTTTCTTCTATTTTTGGAGCTGATTGCGCACATTTTCCTTCGAGAAGAGCGCCTTCTGCGCGCCTTTTGGCCCGATAAGCGCGCATTCCTGGGAGTGGCGAAATGTCACTATCTGGGACCACATAAAGCAAATGACAAGTTACTCCTTACTTGAATCCGCCTAAGGACAACTACCAACTCCTGCTTAGACATTATGTGAGCACACAATGGAATATTTGGAGCATACAAAGGAATCATACCTCTCCCTTGGATCACCATCCACAATGTACCAAGGGAGGGAAGGAGGATTTGAAATACCCTATATAAAGCCACCATGAGATGAAGAATGGGTGATCACATTGTTATGCTGGCTAGAATTTCCCAAGAAATACCAGTAGTGTGTGACCCGGAGCTAAAGATAGAGGGGACTCACTTGTTGGCCATCCAACAAGCTCAGTCCACATAGTAGAGAGAGAGAGAGACTGCACCGAGGCAAGCCTGGAATGAACAACATCCTTGCATCGGGACCTAGAACCATTTTCTAGGGGCCCTTTGGCAAGAGGGTTAAGTATTCTTTTCCTTACTACGAGCGCTCAATAAGAGGGGCCTAGAGCCACCATTTGCATTATTGTGTCGTTTGACTCGTTTAGAGCTTATATTTATTTATGTTTAGTTTTAGTTTAGTTTTTAGATTACATTTGCATGATTATTTTTATATATAGTATGCTCAGTTACTCCACTTCTTTCTGCCTGTTACCAATAGTTTAAAGGGGTAAACCACACACCTTAAACTTGTGTGATTTCATACATACGTGCACCAAACACACCACAACAGGATTGGCGACTCCATTAACGTTTTATTACCAAGTTTATGTGGTTGTGCCTTTTTTTGCAAGAGACCTCTGTCTATGCTATGGAGTGGAGCTGATAGTCCTCTGATCTCTCTTGCAGTCCCTAGATTCACCTTGAGTGACAGACTAAAAAGGAGTAGCTCCTAATTTTTTTACTTGTAGGATTTTGCGCACAGGGTGCACGTTCAGTGCTGACCCGCGTGTAGAAAGCGCCCCTGTCTCAGCCTTTTGCATGCAATTTACAGAATGAGAAATTTCTCTCTAAATTTTGTCTTTTTCTACTTGTAAGGTGCTTGGTAGCCCCTAATACACCTGCTAGCACTGGTTGTGGTACCCCACAACTTGTTAAAACTCACTTTTAGTTGCTTTTTGTAGGCTTAGTGTCAGTTTTACTTCAAGTTGATTTTTGCAAAATTTACACATAGTTTAAGTAGGGGAGAAAACTAACTTGCATTCCGAAAAATTTATGTTTTGCAAATTTTAGTACTCACACCTAGATATCTAGTCCAAGTAAGTGACCCAAGACCACGCATGCATAGCTAGTTTTTTTTGTTCTAGTGTAAAAGTGTTTAGTTTAGTTCAATTTTTGCACTAGGAATTGCGGGACTAGGATTGAATTGTTTATAGAAGAGAAAGTAATCTTTGCTACCTTTGCACTCTCTGGTGATCCTAGGTAAGCATATGAATGCTCCATATTCACAATTCGCCATCTCCCTATAGTTAGTCACATATCTTAAATAGGAAAATTTGAAAGCGGCCCATTATTCGCACATGTTTTCCGTTTGATCTAGGAACAATACAACATAGTTTAAATAGGGGATTTTGTAAAGGATAAAAAATATCCACACGTTCAAACTATCTGATTTTCCACCTTATTATCACACACACTCACCCACTAAGTGAAGCGAAGACACCTAAAAATAACTTAACCAAACTCACTAAATTCTCCCCACAGGGGCCACAAAAGAATTTATAGCTTAAGTTAGTATCAAGGGGGTAGGCATCCAATAAGCTGCCTTGATCATACTTCATATTGAAACATAGAAGTTGTGTATTTAGAGAGCTTCAAATACACCTATCAACCAATGACAAAGAAAACCCGAATGCGGCAAAGACCCGTTTCAGAGGGGGTTAGGCTTAGGCGTAGTGCGTGCGGTATCAGTTGGGGATACTTGACCCGCTTGATACTCAATACTGTTAGCTAACTACCAAGAAGCCCAAGACTCTAACGCTCATGTGAGATGGTGGTTATTAGTGGCCAAAAACTAGGGAAACCTTTACCCTATAGGTGACAGTGCAAACAAGCGCCAGACCCTCTACCCTTACCTTGGTGGATTCTCTTCGGCCGATTGGGGGTGTCGCCAGCTCTTACGAGACGTTGTGCCAACACTTGCAAGAAATATTCTCAAGGCCTAGTTACTTTTGAGTGTGTGAGGACGCATAGGTCTTCTAGGATTTTCAGTATCATACACAAATGAACAAAAACCACTTTTTTTTATTGCTTGATCACATAGATTAATTTAAAGGGAAACCTATTTTATTTTTCACTTTGTTTTATGTATGTGACAAGAAGTTTTCTTTGATCATAGACTCTATCCTCTCAAAGTTTTCCAAAATATGGGTGACATCAGATAGGTCCCAACGAAACCTCGTTGATCCAGGCGTATTTTGGACCTCCCCCCATTACCCAGAGGGGTTCCAGGTCTTTCGCCATTCAAGCATCAAAGACGGAACACTGCCACTTTCATTGGTTCATCCTTTATTGGGGAAGCCATAGTTGGGAACCCTAGTCGGTCTCCCAACACCACACCACATACCACTCCTCCCACAACCCCTAGGGGTCAGAAGAGTGCATCCCATTCAGGAAGCCAACTGAATACATAGTAGGGTACGTCACATAATAACCCTTGTTCTAACCAGAACTTTGTGTCTTCACACATTGTAATGGCGTTAACCTCTCAGTCACCTTTCTTAGTTTTGTTGAATCTACCCGATTTAACCAAGCTAATGAATGACCCCATCACACACGATCCTACATGGCCTCTCATGCCCACAAAGCTCCCTTTCGATATAACAAAGTTCGAAGGCAAGCAAGCGGAAGACCCAGGTAATCATGTCATGACCTTTCACCTGTGATGCTCATCGAACAATATCATTGACGACACTATTCGATTGAGATTATTGGAATGCAATATCACAGGAGTAGCTGGGAAATGGTACGTGGAGAAACCCTCAGCTTCACATGGAACCTTTAGCACCCTCGCTACCGCGTTCCTAACATATTTTCAGTTACCCATTCACCATGATTCTGGAATGGAATTACTGACTCATTTTAGACAAAACCTCGCCATCCACATCTCGGACAAACTCCATGAATGGAGGTGGCATTGCAGTTTATGTAAAGCTAAACTCGATGACCGGGTTCTCTTAGATTTGTTCTTGAAAAATCTTATGACAAATATTTCAAGGGATGTGGCGCAGCAGAAACCCACATCCGAAGAGGATGCAATTAGCAAAGCCCAAAAGCTTGAGCTGATTTATACGCAGTCAGGATACATTTATAACATCCTGCCTAATGCCCTGCATCTGCAAACTTATCAAGAAGTGCCAGGCGCATCGAACTCTGCAGACGGGCTAATTGGGTCAATGACCCAGGGTTACGTAGGCAGCAACAGTAAAAACCTCGGTTACACATATAGTTCTACCCAGAACATGCTTCAACCTGGTTTTCAAATTCATCATATGCCTCAGCAAAATTTGACTAATAGGGCGTAAGCGTATCACCAGGGAGGACCTTATCCTCCGGCTCAGGGAAATTAGTACGCAGAAAGAAAAACTGACGGAAGAACTCCCCTCCAATAGTCAGATGCAAACCTGGGACCACATTACGCTCAGTCCACAACACACGAACAACCTATGAAAAACAATGCACAGGTGAACTTTGTGCAGCCGTCCCAAAACCAACCACACCAATATAACTAGGAGAACTCCTCTCCTAATGTGCTAAAGAAAAAATCCAAAAACAAGCCAAAAGGGAACCCTTGACAGGGGGGCAACAACCAATAGCGCCCACCGCGATCCGAGGCTAGAGGAAACTCCAACCGGAATCAGAACCAAGAGCCAAGCAATGCCCAATGGCAGAGAAAAAGGCCACCTCTTCGAACAAACCATTCCTTTTCGATATGTGGTGAGTACAAAAACAATACTCACCACTATCCCGATCTCCCTGAGCTAAAGAAGCTACAGAGTAATCGAGGACAAGGAGGATCTTCTCAACAACCAGCCGTGATGTAAGAACCTTTCCCCAACCAAGGGACGGTAAGCACTCACCAGCAAAATACAAACAATTCTGGGAAAAGCAGCCATGAAATTTACATGACTGGAGAAGAGATTTTTTTCCAAACACGGAATCGCAACTACGACACCCCACCAGACACCAATACGTCAGGGGAAGTACCAGTGCGCTAACTGCACCTTTGACCATTTCAAAGATGCCTATAAAACTGTTTCAAAAAATGGCAAAGGGACCTAATAAGAAAGCAAGAAACTACTCCAAAGCGGCCCATAATTATAGCATCATGGACGATTTAGCATAATCCCCGCTGCTATGTCAGCTTTGGAAGTTTTACAGTCATGCCCAAAACAACGGAAAGCTCTACTTTCTGCATTTGGAGCTATCGACCCTGACGATACGTGCCTGATGGCTTTTGAATTAGACAAAGCCACCCCCCGGCTTCCTTCCATGGTCACCTTCAAAATACCAGTGTCAGTGCAGAATATCACTATCCACCGATGTGTCATAGATGAGGGTGCATCCACATGCATCATGTCCAAAATTTTTTGGCAGAAGTTAGGTTCTCCTGGACTAAAACCCTTAGTCATCATGGTTCGAGCATACGATGGTCGTCCCTCTCTACCAAAATGTCTCAGCCTGCTTAGCCGGAAAGACGGTCCACATAGACATTGAAGTCTTGAACACTCACTTGGATTACAACGTACTCCTCGGATGGAGTTATATGTATGCCATATCTGCCATAGCTTCCTCCGTCTTCTGCATTATGATGTTCCCCCACGAGTACTGCATCATTACCGTAGACTAGCTAACACACAGCGAGAAGCGTCCCCTAACCAACACAGATGTAATTCTACCCTATGTAGATATAGTCTCGGATGGTATTTCATGGTACCAAGAATATGGCCCTGGCCAATTCAAATCGTCGCCTGTTATAGGGTCATTCCTAGGAGATCCTCCCATTATCCTTGAGGCATCACCTGATGTCACAAGAGCTCTGGTATGCATGATGTCCACGTCAAGCACCGAGGCTATTCAGGACATGAATTCAAGCAGTAACGACACCGAGGCATCGGCCACGACAACCTCTCTAGCCTATGCCACCTCCCAAACCCCTTTCCTCTACCCCCCAGCTGGCTTTGTCTCCCAGTAGGTTTTGGCTACACTGGTATTACCCAACATATCGTTAGCATTCCCAATGTGGTATCTCGTTCCTCCTTCCGGAACAGGAGCCACCCATGTTACTGCCACAAGGTTGAAGCGCCTTAGTCCTGAGGAGCCCTCACCCATCCAAGAAACAATTGAGACCACCCCTGCAAAGGAAATTCCCATACAAAACTGGTGATCACCACTAGAAAAACCGAGAAGAGAGGAAAGAAGATGGTGACCCCTGCCATATAACGGGAATCACCAGTATGCGCCATATGCAACGTACTCGGTCACCCTACTCATATCTTTCCGGAGCTGAATGAATTAAAACCACTCCTTGGCTTTGAGACAGACATCGCGGCGCCGTGTTCCCATAAAAATTAACCTACCACCAAAGGTAAAGGAAAATAATTGCATACCAATCACACATGCACTATATGAAGAATCTATGGGCACTATACCTACTATTTCCCAGAGATCCCACGATATAGGGACGCCCTATATGCCATCGAGCAATCCTACCAAGAGGATCCCCCCGCCCAATCTGTCGGAGATGAACCTCGTACCATCCTGTACCCGTAGGAGGAGAAACAATCACCAGAAAGACAACCATTTGTCCCTCCTCCCCCCAAGCCATCATACACTAGCCAGGGATAGGGGAACTTGGTTGCCTCATCCTCTTGAGCTATTAAGCGCATCGATTGCTGTAGACGGCTTAGTCGGGTCTTTGACTTAAGGTCACCTAGGTAGCACTAATATGTATTTGGGGAGATCTTGGATAGGGGGCAGTAACCGACAACACCCCCCATGATCTCAGTCTGGGGGCAAACCCAACTGAAATTAAAACTAGGGGCCAAGTAACAACTCCCAAGGAAACAGAGGCAATGCCACACATTCAAACTCTCAAAAAAATAAATTTTCAGCGCTGGCAGGTATGCCCTCTCTCATCTTCTCTTTTAAAGCTCATGATTTCCAGTAGATTTTGATAAAGAAGATGCTTTCACTTGAGGTAGTTGTCTTTGCAAGAAAATCTCGCAAACCATTCACAACGTTATCTCCTGAAAGTTCCAGAGCAGGTATCATTCTTCCCCCGACATGATAGAGTCCCAGAAAACTCTGCATATCCTAACATCATTTCTCCATCAGAAATAAACCATAGGATCCTCATATCCGACCTTGTTTATCATCACCTCACCCTACACATGATAAACACCTGCGTTGGTTGGTAGAGCCTCCCCTCCATGGCGCTCGTTACCCATAGTAGACCATACATCACAAAATAAGTGATGCCATGACCATACCAATTCAGTCTGGGAAGCACCTCATGCCCATCCATTCATCATGCATAAGGTCAAGTTTACCATACAAATTGAAACCCTCTTCATGGATGACCAAATTTTACAAGAAGATAAAGGGCGCACCACCGCGCCTCGCATTTGGCCCACCATACCTCCACCAGCATAATCCCATCTATGATACTTTTACATCCGCTTCATCAACCCCGCACATGAGACCAACCGATGGGACCCCCACCCTCAGCAAAACACCTTCCTCACGCCATAAGTGAGCAAACACTTTCATCTTTTGGGGTACCCGTCTCTGTGTTTTGTACAAACCAAACCCCATTATTTTATTCTTTTGGCACGAGTACAAAGAACACAAATGGTGCACTTCGTCCTTTCACCCTCTCATTTCATCTTTTCTCCCATGGCAGAAGTACCTGAACACCCTTGGTCGGAGTATTCCACCCCCACGCACAAACCACCATGAAATTCATAGCCAGTTTACACCTGCTCTGGAAGTACTACTGACTCCAGGGATTTTCCCCTTCAGAAATAACTATGACTGCCGCCAAGCTGCTTAAGTATACTCTGACCTCGGGCCACTGAATCCCCATCCTCAGTTTTCAGTCACCCCTCACCAACATGCCTATGTTAAACCCACCACATCCAGGTCCCCTATCCCTCATATCGGCGACCCCTCGTTCGGTTGAGGCTTCCTTTTTGTCGAATTCAACACCTATATTCCAAAAAGGAAGTGGTACCTTGGATCACCCCTCTCCATGCAAAGGGGCATCCTCGGGTGGCACTGTGGGAGACAACATTTTCCACATATGTCATCGATCCTCTTGACATTCAAATACGATAAAAGCTTTCATGTCAAGATGGTATCATACCTCACAACCATTGCACTTTGATCAGATCCCTCGAAGACATGTGCCTCCATAAACATCTCTCTCAAAAATGCTTACACGGGAAGGCCCTAGCCAACACCTATGCGTACATTGCGCAGCTATATGCCATACCAAGTTTACACATATGGGTACCACATTCCACCTATCGTCAAAGAAAAAATGCCCCTGCGGGCGTCAACAGTCGTCGTCAACAACCACCAGCATCACTACCATAGTAGTGACGCAGACACAAAATATATCTGTCAATTTTGTTTAACTAGCCATAGCATCACAAGCATGGGACATGCCCGCCTCATTGAAATTTTGTATATGTATTGTAAATTGCATTTGTTTGCAGGGATCCCTTAGACATGGTCATTCTTGGAAACGGTGCAGGGTGTGTTCAATCCCAAGGCTTCATGCAGGTCTCTCTCTCTCTCTCTACGCACGATACAGAAAAGAAACTATAATGTATTTCGGCTATGCAGTCCTTCATAGACCTCACACATTAGGGGGAAACTGTTAACACTGGAAAATCGTACAGTAGAATATGACATTAATTAATGTCAAGCCAAAGGATTTACAGGGCTGGAAGACATTACAAGATTTTGAAAGTATTTAAAAATATCAAAGGTTTAAGGAAAATCAATTTGAACTAGTCTTAAATGATGATTGCGCGCATTATCCTTCGAGAAGAGCGCCTTCTGCGTGCCTTTTGGCCCGATAAGCATGCATTCCTGAGAGTGGCGAAATGTCACTATCCGAGACCACATAAAGCAAAGGACAAGTTACTCCTTACTTGAAGCCGATTAAGGATAACCACAAACGCCTCCTTAGACACTATGTGAGCACACAATGGAATATTTGGAGCACACAAAGGAATGATACCTCTCCCTTGGGTCACCATCCACAATGTACTAAGGGAGGGAAGGATAATTTGAAATCCCCTATTTAAAACCACCATGAGATGAAGAATGGGTGATCACATTGTTATGCTGGCCAGAATTTCCCAAGAAATACCAACAGTGTGTAACTCGGAGCTGAAGACAGAGGGGACTCACTTGTTGGCCATCCAATAACCTTAGTCCACACAGTTGAGAGAGAGGGAGACTTCACCGAGGCAATCTTGGAATGAAAAAAATCCTTGCATTGGGACCTAGAACCATTGTCTAGGGGCCCTTTGGCAAGAGGGTTAAGTATTCTTCTCCTTACTACCAGCGCTCAATAAGAGGGGCCTAGAGCTGCCGTTTGCATTATTGTGTTGTTTGACTCATTTAGAGCTTTTGTTTATTTATGTTTAGTTTTAGTTTAGTTTTTAGATTACATTTGTATGCTTATTTTTATATATAGTATGCTCAGTTAATCCACTTTTGTCTGCTTGTTACCAATAGTTTAAAGGGGTAAACTACACCCCTTGAACTGGTGTGATTTCGTACATACGTGCACCAAACACACCACAACACCGCCCATAAGGGAAAAAATCTCACTCCTAGCACAATCATCAATGATATGATCAAGAAAAGGAGTGGGATAATTATCTTTAGGGCAAGCACGGTTAATGTCACTGTAATATACACAGATCCGAATAGTACCATGTTTCTTATCCACAGGAACAATATTGGAAACCCATTCTGTCAAGAGAATCGGATAAATAAAACCAGCTCTAAGAAGTTTTTCAACTTCTCCTTTAATAACGGCCACCTTTCTAGGGTGCACAGGACGAAGACAGTGGCGAACATGCTTCACACTAGGATAGGTAGTAATCTCATGCACCACTATACTCGGATCAATGCCGGGCTGTTAGGTAAATTGAATTGCGATTATAGTCAAGTTTGAATGAGTAAAACAATGATGGTTTTGGGGCACATGGTATTGTGCACCCATGGTTTTAAGCTCATGGTATTGCATGTAATGGAGCCTATAAAAGGCTCAGAGGACTTCATTGTAATTTAGGCCTAGATGTGAGCGGTAAAGGCTCACTTGGATGGATTGGCCTGGGTTTTGGCCAAGGCTAATGAAATTTCATTAAGATGGGTTTTCCCTGGAGTTTGGGGTTTTCCCCGGTTAAACATCTGTGTTTATTTTTTATGATTTGTTGTTGGTTATGTTTAATTATTCCTCTCATTAATTAGTTAATATTCTCTGGTAAATGTTTCTTCATTTGGTATCAGAGCCATATTTGGCTTCAGAGGGACGCTTTTGTAGCCAAGGGTTTTATTGGCCTGGTGAATGGAGAAATCAATGCAGCATTTTGCAGATCTATCCATATGGAGCGTGAAGTTGTTGAAAAACCGTAAGCCATTGTTTGGGTTGTGCAGAAAATTGCAGAGACGTGTGTGCATGAGGAGGGAATTATCTGCTGAGCATGATGCCCGAGGATCAGGTTCTTGATGCTAGGTGTGGCATTGGAGGGCCAATGTGGGCCATCGAAACACACTCGAACAACAATGTAGTGGGAGCACACCTGGACCACAACAGGAATGAGTGGTGGAGTGTGGTTTCAATAGCAGGGAGGAATAAAATGCTCACATACATTTCTAAAGGAATGGACCATGATGAATGTGGTATTCAGTGCCATATCATGTTTTTTAAATCGTGCCAAGAATGGCTTGTGGAAGGTTCAACGTAAGCGTTGAGCGGCATGGAAAATGGGTTGTGAGAGGTCCATGAGAGATGAGAGGATGGTTACATTAAGAGAGCAACACGGTTTAATATATATATATATATATATATATTGTAATGTAGTCAATTTTTATTACATGTAAATGGGCACACTGCTGTAAGAGTTGGTATGGCATGCATACCCCTGGGTAATCACTGGTAAAGTCTGGGTTAGAGCTAGGTGATAGGGGGGATGTCAAGTTAACAATTACCCTGGGTAAAAATTTCAGGGGGAAGGAGCTAGAGTGAGCGGGGTTGTCTCATTTGGCAGTTTTTTGGCCGGATTTAGTCAGGAAACCCCAAGTCAAGTTTAAGGGGGGAATGTTAGGTAAATTGACTTGCGATTATATTCAAGTTTGACCGAGTTAAAAAATGATGGTTTTGGGGCACATGGTATTGTGCACCCATGGTTTTAAGCTCACGGTATTGCATGTAATGGAGCCTATAAAAGGCTCGGAGGACTTCATTGTAATTTAGGCCTGGATGTGAGCGGTGAAGGCTCACTTGGCTGGATTGGCCAGGGTTTTGGCCAAGGATAATGAAATTTCATTGGGATGGGTTTTCCCTGGAGTTTGGGGTTTTTCCCGGTTAAAAATATGTGTTTATTGTTTATGATTTTTTGTTGGTTATGTTTAATTATTCATCTCAGTGATTAGTTAATATTCTCCGATAAATGTTTCTTCACGAGCATTTCTTCGTAAGACTAAGAGAAAAAGTCACGAAACTCATGGAAGAGACTAGTATAGACATCGATATCATCGGGAGAGAAGGTCACCCCAATATGGATGTTATCGACAACCCCTAGTTTGATGGATATGTCAATAAACATCATTTGTGTAATGTTTCCCAAGTTACCTTTGGGAAAGAATTCGTGCGTTAGGATGGGAATTTGAAGTGAAGGAGAAGGAACTTGAGAAGCGAACCTCTCGAGACAAGTAGACATGACCCCAAGGCCAGGCATGAACGAGGAATGATTATGAATATCATCCCAAAGAGGATCCTCAAAAGACATAGTTTCCATGATGGCCTCATCAGAGGGAAATATCTATTTCAATGAATCAGGCGAGTCCAAATCGCCGAGCCAAGGGGATTGAGAATAAGTGTCAAGAGACATACTCAAAGGAGCATGATCTGAGGGCGGAGGATCCGAAGCCGAAATAAGTTCACAATAATCAATCTCGATGGGAATTAACGACATCGAATCACCAAACGAATCAATCTGTTCGGGCGAAGGGATGATCCACAGATCAGAAGACTGGGAGATCATGTTAACCTGAGAAGTGTTGGGTGGAGGAGGATGAAAAAGGCCCATGAGGGCAGGATCTTTGAAAAGACCCAACCCGACGCTCTCATAATGCGTAGGAATTTGATCTACGTATGGAACATTGCTATCGGAAGACGAAGAAGTAAAAAAAGTCAACTGATCGATAGTGATGATATTTCCTTTATGCAAAAATAGAAGAACATGAAAGAGACTGTACGAAATGCACAACATGGCATGAGTCCAACTGCGACCGAGGATAAGATTGTAATTGAGCTTGGAATCAATGAATTCAACCTCGAAGTTAACTGTTTTCTCTTCTAACATAATAGATAAACTAGCGAGAACATCGAGAGGGTGAGATTCCCTTCCATCAAAAGCTTCTAAAGCATTTGGATATGAATTGAGAGCTGGAGAACCGATGGCTTTCTAGTAGGCAAATGACATGACGCAGGTAGATGCACCCTCGTCCAGTGAGGGAGACACGGGATGAAAATTTCCAAATCGAAAGTGATAAGGCTTGAATCAACAGGATCAACCCCACTGATGGTAGATAACAAAGCCTTCGGTTGAGACGGAAAAATCTGAAGTACTTCTAATGCAGACATAGCAGATGGCGCCTGAGCCAAATCCTCAACAATACTGTAATGCTGAGTAGTACGGGCGTTAGGGTTGTAAGAAGACTAGCGGAGTACACCTTTGGAAGGTGGCCGTACAATGGGCTCAATACTGGGTCTTTCAATCTGAAGAGGGCCAGAAGTAGGTGGGGGAGGAGGACCATCAGCAATTTGCTTCCCTGCTGCCTGACGCAGTTCGGTATAATCTTTCGATCAGGTAGCAATAGAAACATATGTAGGACCGTTCATCATGAAAACCTGAGAGCCAAATGGGGCAGACGACTGAGGTTGCTCTACCAACTGGGTCTGTTGTGATGGAAATGGTTCTTTAAGAATAGCCAGAGTGGCTTGGGTGCCTTTGAGAAATCGACTCACCTCGGCCCGTCGAGGACAGTCCTTGGTGTAGTGCTCTTCGTCACAAATCAAACAAGGGTACTTCGGTTTATGTTGTGAACCATCATTAACATGAGATTTCTGAGAATCTTGTTTCGGGGTATCGGTTTTTACCTTACCTTTACTCTTCTTTTTACCTTTGGAAGTTTTATTCTCCAGATTGGACTGGACGACATTCACTTCCACAGTTTTACCGGAATTCAGAGGTGGCTGAGAAGCATTATCATTGGAAGGAGTATATTTTTGCTTCACAGGATTTGAAGAATATTTTTGAGAAGTCTGTGACATAGAACCTATGATACCGTCGACAGATGGCGTGGCCAGATCTTTGGAAGTTACTGGTCGCGGAGTGTTCAGGCAAAAGATCATACAACATGCCAAATTGTGAGTGTTAGCACCCTGTAATTAGCAATATTGGCAAAGTCCAACTGCAGAGGTAACATCATACCACTTTGGGATTCAAGGATCTAGCCCTCCTGAATCCAGAGAGGGATCTCTCTATAAATGAGTTAAAAGATGTGATCTTCAAAGGCTGCAATTGTGATATTAGGCTAGTTATGAAGAGAATGGGTTTGATTTGTTTGTTTTTGGTTGGGCAAAGACATGATGAAGATGAAAGGAAGTTCTAAATAAAGGGTGAAAATATCTGCAATGAAGGAATGATTCAGTTGACAGAAAAGGGCAAAGACAGTTTTAACCCATTGGGCTATGGAGTCATAGGAGGATTTAATTGGACAGCAAGATTCAAGAAGGATCCATGGGGCAAGTTGCTTATATCAAAGGATCTTTTAAAGTGATTTTATGGAATTAAACAGATAAGAAGTGAAAGACCAAACAAAAGGAAGAACAAAGCACAGTCTAAGATCAAGTAAGTACTTTTAAACTAGCTTGCTTTCAACATGTACTTAAGGGGAAACATAAAAGTATTTCTGTTGATTAGGTAAGTGCTTTTAAACTAGCCTGCATTGAAGTATTTTCAATCAGAAACATTTAAAAAACAGCTCGAACTGCTTAAGATCAGGTAAGTTCTTTTAAACTGGCCTGCTTTCAGCATATTCGATAAGGAAACACATATGATAATCACAAAGAGCAATCTAGATCAGGGAAGTACTTTTAAACTAACCTGAATTAATCTACTCTAAGGAAAACACAGGGAAGGCTCGTTTTAAAGAGAATTCTAGATCAGGGAAGTACTTTTAAACTAACTTGCATTAATATACTCTTCAAAGAGAACATTCGAATGAAGAAAACATAGAAGTAAAGCTTTCAGTAAGAGTAGGGTACCGTGGAGAGTACATCCTAACTCTATGTTTGCTGCTCTTTATCAGAGAAAGTGAACAGAGTGAAAACATTAAGCAAAATAACAATTAACAATAAGGAGCACATCACCATTGACATAATTGAGGATTCCATGAATCAGCAGCTTGTATTTATGTTCAAACCAGTTACAATTTGCAAGCCTGGTGGGTCTCTACAGCTTTGAAATTCTCATATCAGCTTGTGTATCTTTTAGTTACAAGACAGGGCATCAGTAGCTTCAGAATAACCATTACATGCATTCAGATGTCCAGAGACCAACATTTTCTCATCTTCTATAACAGTATTTATAGAAGAATGAAGAGGTGGGAGGATTTCCCCGGGGTCAAGTATTATCAATTATGCAATTAATGCAATTCCTGGCCTTTGGGAACCAGGCAAGGCATAAGGTGGGAATATAATCGTTTATAACTCTACTTCATAACTCTGTTTGTGTCATTCGAGGCCAAATGATTGAAAAGACCTGCTTCCCGACTGTTTTTCAACTTCCAGAATGGTTTTGCCGATAATTAGAGATAAGATTCTTTGATTTGCATTAATTGTTCGGCGATCTTTAATTTCTGCGAGGCTGCTGGTGTCTTTTGGAGCTATGGAGGGTTCAATTAACCTCTTCTTATGGCGGTGGAGGGTTTCTCAGCTCGACAGATGTCTTTGTCGTTCCCCAAAACACCTTTAATTAACTTGAAATCCGTGTTTTGGGTCTTCAAACTTCCTCTTCTGATATCTTATGTCTTCGGCGCTGATACTCTTTGACGTCGCCCAATTTAACTGTGTTTCTTGGTGCGCAGGGATGTGCAGGGTCAAAATGGCATCAATGACTCATGAATTCACTGATAAAGTGTAAATATAAACCCCGGAAATGATTTTTAATGTATTTCGAAGGCCAGAGGATCGTCACCCTCCGCCTGCGATTTCTTTTCGATTATAATAAGAAAAACTTCAAAACCCTGCAAAATACAAGAAATTGTTATAAAATCCTGCGTTATATAGGTTGAATGCATCGGAGGGTGTGCGGAGGAGCGCGGCCGTTGGATGGCATCATCCAACGATCAGGATTAATCGAGAAATGTTATACGGAGGCGGAAAGAAGATCAAATCTGAGCCGTCGATTCGCGCAAAATTGACGGTTGGGAGAGGGCAATGGAAAGTCAGCGGCTTGGTTACAGCGCGAGCACTTTTGTTAATTGCCAGGTCATCTTAGGCAAGCGATCACCGTTGGATGAGGGTCTGCAGATCGGACGGCTGTGATGAATTCCGCTGGGCGACTTGGTCTGAATGATAATGCGCGGGGGACTAAGGTTAAACAACGGTTTTGAAATAGTGCCAAGGATGCGTGTCGCTGATTGTATGGATTCGTTGGCCATCGGGAAAAAACCGCCTCCCGCTGATGAGTGGTGTGGAAAAACCAAGCGGGTTTGGTAAACATCGCATAGATGGGGGGTCCACAAGGTAAGTCGCGCTCCGCACCGTCCGATCTGTGGAGCAGATCGACGGCGGAGATTTATTAAAAACGAACCGGTGGAAAAACTTTGTAAACAATACAAATTTACATTTCTCCGCTTTACAAAGGAAAAAAGCATTTTTTATACGAACAACGGGGTATCGTACGGTGGGCCCGACGGATAGATCGCATCGCAAAAATTTGCGATGGGTTAATGGATTGAAACCACAAATCTGCGCTTTGCGATATGCGATGGGCAGAAAACTGCGATGGGTTTGATCGCATCGCAAATATTTGCGATGGGTCGATTGACCAACATATGAAAATGCGATATTGCGATTATGCGATTTGCGATGGATCGCAGCGCATATTTTTGCGATCAGAACTTTTAAAAATGAAACTACAATTTGGATTTTGCGATTCGCGCTTTGCGATACGCGCTAAAGGGTTTAAAACGTGGTTCCAGGGTGCGGATGTATGGAAAAAAGGGGGTTAAAGACTTAGCCTAAGGGCTTAAGTCCAATACTTATGAAAAATGCATTTTTAAATGATTTTCAAAGGAAATGGAGGGTTTCGGTAAGGTTAAAGAGTGAGTCTTTAACCTTAATAAGGTGAATTTTCATGAATGGAAGAAGGGAAATCATGAAAAATAGAGGAATTCATGGAGAAAAAAGGGGAAACAGATGAAGGTTAGTTTTGAAGTGGGGGAGGGAAAATATGGCCTTTGCAGAAGTGATCTGGCTTGGAAATCAGCAGGATTTCTGAGTCTTTTGAAATGTAAACAGTAGTGTAGGATCTGGACAGAGGGAAAAAGGCAGGAGGCCTTAAAGAGACTTCAAGAGCCAACAACTTTTAGTGATAAAATTTGTTCCTTGGAGGCTCCAGAAAGTTTTTAACCACCTTTTGGTATAACAAAATATTATAGGTGGCTAACAGTGGCTCCACTTGGGGATGGTGCCTTCTTGAAGGCATCAAGAATTCAGACTTGATCCTCTGGGAGGCTGATCAGTTGCCTCATCCATTGTTATCTCTGGGATTCCGACCTGTGCCTAATCCATTGGGCTGCCCTTCCTTTGCTGGATGATCTGACTTTGAAAACATTTTTAGCAGCTATGAAAACAATGGACTTTCATCAATACAAACTTTCTACCTACCCAATCCTACTGATCTAACATTTTTTCTTCATCAGAGTGCACTTGGATTGGAAAACTCTTTTCACAACATTTTATTCTTTTGAAAGTAGGAAATCTAATCTATTTCTACTCCTTATTTCTCCATGGACTCAGATTAAACAGTTGAGCCCATGTGATTCTCTACCTAATCTACTGTCTGTTGGGATTAAACTGTCCAACAAACTTTCATTCTCTAAATTCTACAACAGAAATTTAAAGACAATCAAGTCAAGATTGAGCTGTTTGACTTGCTGTGATCTATGGCATAAGAACAAGCTGCACATAGATTATTATTTGCAGAAAATTAAAATAAAAAAATGGAAGGCTTAAGATCTAAAAGTTTCTCATCATGGCCTTCTCTTTTCTTCACAGCTCTGTTTTTGCTTTTGTTTGAGTTGTCTCTTCCTTGATATCTGATTCAGATTTTGGGCAAATTAGAACCAGTTTTTCTCTTTTATGACTCAGAAAATAAAACAGTTTTGAGTCACCTCTTTGCTTGGAAATTTAGGTTCAGGTTTTGAACATGTTTGAACCTTTCATTTCTATCCTAATCTTCCTACTGATAAGCCAAGATTAAACAGTTTGGAAAATCGAATTCACTATCATATCAGCAGAAAATTTAAAGCTAATTAGTCAAGATTAGACAGTTTGACTAACTAGAAGTGTATTTTTTGGGAGTGGCATTTAAGCTTGCACACTTTCAGAATTTTAACTCTTTTTTGGTATGGGGCTATACCTTTATTGTTTTTTCAATCTTCCCTCTTTTTCCATCTTTTATTGTTCACAAATGGTATTTACAATGGGAATGAAATCTTTAAAATCAGACTCAACAGTAGTAGTGTTTAAGGACCCTGCCATTGACAGGACCCCCAAACAGATCTGTGCCATCTAGCTCTTGCAGAAAATAGGCATTAGGACCAATGGTGGACTGAATGATGTAAGGACCTTGCCACAAACTATCAAACTTGCCATGTTTTCCCTTATCCTCTCTTCTGGAGTCCCATCTGAGTACCTTATCTCCAATGCTGAAATCACAAGCCTTTGTTCTTTTGTCAAACAACTTCTTTATATTTTCTTGCACCTTTTGAGCTTTGCTATAAACCTCTTCTCTTGTCTGCTGGAGATGTATTGTCTCATTGATCCTTCTTATCATGCTGCCTTCTTCTCACTGTATTTCTTGGACTAATTTTATCAATGGTACACCCAGGCTAGTAGGAAATACTGCATCTGCTCCATAAACAAGTTGGTAAGGGGACATTCCAATGGATTTATTTGTGGTCAATCTGTCTGCCCACAGAGCATGCACCAACTTTTTATGCCATGATTTTTTATTTTCCTCCAGCATCTTTTTGATGATAGTCACCAAAATTTTATTTGATGATTCAGCTAACCCATTACCTTGAGGGTAATAAGCAGTAGAATGACCAAGTGTAATCTGATACCTGTGACAAAACTCAATCATTTTTTTAGAACAAAAAGCAGCAGCATTATCAGTAATAATCTTTCTAGGGCATCCGAATCTAGACAAGATATGGTCTTCAAGGAATTTTATAATGACAGAATCTGTGGCATTCCTAGAAGGGATGGCTTCAATCCATTTTGTGAAGTAGTCAGTGGCTGTGAGAATCCATTTGTGTTGGGCAGATGAAGCAGGATGGATTTATCCTATGAAATCTAGGCCCCATTGTTGGAAATGAGCTTCAACAATGATAGGTTGTAATGGTAAGGGAAGGAGCTTTCTTTTGCCCTCGAAGATTTGGCATTTATGACAGGCAACTATCATTTTATGGATATCTTGGAAGAGGGTGGGCCAGTAATATCCAGCTCTAAGGATTTTATTGGCCGTGGTTTTCCAGTAGAGATGACCTCCACACTCTCCCTCATGGAATTCATGCTTGATCCTCTCTGCATCCACTTCAGGCAAACATTTAAGTAATAAACCATTAGCAGTTTTCCAATACAAACATTCATTTAAAATGCAATAGTTCCTAGCTTTCAACTTTAAAAACCTTGCCTTTGTGTTTGGTCAATTTAGTGTGTCCTAAATTGCTACATTAATTTATCAATCCGGGATTCGTAAGCTGATGAAGTGCGGCACACTATATGTGCAAGATAACCTATTTCTTAACTTTTTGTCGTTTTTGGTTTTCTAATGTGAGATGGAAATAAAAACAAGTATGGTTATGATTGTTCAAGGAAATGATATCCTCTATAATTATTTACCAACTTGAAACTTAAAAAAAAAGAATTTGAAACATACAATGACAGAACTTGAAAGGAAATGAAAATGTGCTACTGAAATGAAAATGTGTTGCTAGTCTAATAAATCAAAACAATGAACTATTGAGCATGAAAACCAAACTATTCTTGCTGCTGTCTAAACACAAAAGAAACTATGCTGAAAGAAATCCAAAAGTTGCAACAAAGTAAATCTAAATCAAATTACATCAACTTATCTTCTGATCCCTCATCATTAGTCCAACTATGATTTTCGGAGGTAACCATAAACAAATTGAGTAACCTGATATCTAACTTGCAGAAAGTAAACTAATATCAAACTACACATTCATGATTCAATCCCTCACCATCAGTCCAGCTGTGGCTTTCGGAGGTAACTGAAGATGTCATGAGCAATTTAATATATCTAATTTGCAGAAAGTAAACTAATATCAAACTACACATTCATAATTCAATCCCTCACCATCAGTCCAGCTGTGGCTTTCGGAGGTAACTGAAGATGTCATGAGCAATTTAATATATCTAATTTGCAGAAAGTAAACTAATATCAAACTACAAATTCATGATTCAATCCCTCACCATCAGTCCAGCTGTGGCTTTCGGAGGTAACTAAAGATGTCATGAGCAATTTAATATATATAAATCTAACTGCTGAAGCAAATGATAAAAACTGAAATAAACAAAGCAGTACTGAAATTAAACAGAAACTAAGAAAAGCAAATTAGCAGCAGAACAATATTAATTCCATGTCATTAGTCAAAAAGTTATGCAAATGCCCGGGCTGCCTATTTATAACCTGAAACAAGAACACTAATCAGTTAACAATAACATAAAACATGAAAGACAGAAGTAAAATGGAAAGCATGAAAGATTATAAACAGAAATGAAGCATATATACCATGAAAGATGCAATGTATAAACATGTGAATGGATTATGGCACAATGAGCTTTAAATAAATAAAACAAGAACTAAACAATAATGCACAGAACCTTGGCAAGTGCAGGGCCCTCTACACCAGCCTTGGCAACAATCTTCAAGTACGAATTACGTTTGGAAACAGAGTCTTCTTATATTAAAATGCAGTCATAACAGAAAGGTGATATTACGGCACAAGTGCAACGTAATTACATTACAGAGCAGACTAATAAAAACTAACAGAGACTAATCTAATATGCGTATACAAATGCGTTATTTATAGCAAAGGAAATACAACTGATTCCCTAAAGTTTATGCTGATGGAGAATACGTAGACCATTACGTCCACAGATCTAGGATCTGGCCGTATTGAAGAGTAAATCTATGAGGAGTGGATGTTTGAATTTGGCTATGGAGTTGTGTACAAATGTTGATTTGTCCCCCGCAATTCAAAAACGACCATATGAACCTTCACGTGACACGAAACAGAGTCCTGTCACCGTGGGTCTCTACGGTTGACTTCCATTTGGACACCTTTGACCGCAGCCTCTTTAGATGGATTTGCTCGAGCCAATAGGATACGATCCATGTCCACATCATTTCAGACTTGCCCACGTGGCTCGTTTTACCTGAGGACACCTGTAACATAGAGTTTCACAAAATGGCTGCGGAAAGTTGCAGCAGCTGCGGAAAGTGGCAAGATTCCGCAGCTAAATGAAAAAAATCTAAATCAAACAACAGACACAAAAATATAGTTAAAAACCATGTTAGATGCTCTTTTGCAATTAATATACAATGATATTGACAATTTGGGAGGTTCAGATGAGTGAAAAAGGTATAGAAAAGTGTATGGAAAAGATGCAGAATTGAGACTCAACATACCCCCACTGTGAAGGTGTTGCATGTCCTCATGCAACCAAAATTTTGATAATCCTTCCTCAGCTCATATGCCTTGACACTTCAGCCAGCACGTCTAATCCTCTCCTCCTCTTCCTTGGTGCTGCCAACATTCTGGGTTTCTTCATTAAGCACCTAAATTTGATATTAACCAGTGCTCTGCTCAACTTCTGGCATTTCCTTTTCAATTTCTTGTTCTTCTTCTACCATATTCCCAGATGTAGCATGGTATTATCATGGATGATTTTGTCCAGTTTGCCTTGTTCCTTCAATGTCTCATTTTCATTTTTGATGTGTCTATTTAAAAGCTCTAGCTCAAAGACTTCCTGTTTTAGTGATTGGACTAAATCATCCTGTACTGTATGAGGCTGAATGGATGAAGTACTGGGACCTGTAGCTGCTTTTTCCAAAGATTCTATGTAATCATATACTTCCTGCTGCTTGGGGTCTATATCAGGTGTCATTTTTATTGGGTTGTCCCCAAAATGCCGTGAAGGAGAGTTATCTTCAAAATCTGGCTGAGAAGGGCTCACATCAACATCTTGCTGAGAATGGGATGGACTATGTTCAATGTCTGACTGAGAATGAAATGAACCAGGTTCACTAACTGACTGAGAGTGAGATGGACTATGGTTAGCTGGGGACTGTTCAGATGTTTCTTCTCCCAAATCAATGAAATGGGGTCCCTTTATTTGCGTTTTCCTCAATTTCCCCTTAAGTCTAGAACTTCTTCTCACACGCTGTGGACCACTGTCCTTTTTCTTTTGTTTTCCTTTCTCTGTCTTCTTGACCATAGATGACTATTTTTGAAGATAAACTAATCTTTCAGATAACACTTGATGATCTTCTTCTTCGGAAGAAGGGGTTTGATGTATAGCCTTAATAGTTTTTCTCTCTTTTGATGTTATTGGATTTTTACCCTTAGTTTCTTTCTTCTTCCTCTTTGACAGTCTCTCTTCCCTATCAGTTCTTTCAATTGTAGTAGCAGGAGTATTTTGAATTTCATCATTTGTTTTCTTTCTCCTACTCCTCTTTGATGTGCTACCTTCAGGAATTTCTTGAGTAGGAGTAATTTGAGTTTCATCATTTATTCTTTTTCTCCTACTCCTTTTTGTTGTGCTACCTTCAGAAATTTCCTGAGGTTCCTCAAAGAAATTTCTAATAAAAAATTGTTCCCATGTGTCTTTCTTCTCCTTTAACTCTTTTTCAATCAAAATTTTTACAAGACTGTGGTGATATAGATGTGGTTCTACATCTCCTAAATGTTTCTGAACAGTCACATACATCTTCTTCAAGCTATTTAATAGAAAATATGGGAGATTGAGAGTTTGATTATCTAGAAAATTCATCAGCAACCTGGTATGGTACATATACATGGACCCAAAACGGCCTTCACAGGTAATGAATTTTTGAACAACTAGCAGCAAAGTAGCCCATTCCTCTTTCAATGCATGAACATGAATTCCTCTTTTAAAAACAGTTATGTCCATACCTTGGTTTCTTAAGATTATTCTCCAGGCTTCATCACTAATGCTTTTATTTTTAAACCAACGCTCACCCTCTTGAAGAAGTTCCGTGGCAGTTGCTATAGATGCCTCGTTCACTGCAAACTTAAGGTCTCCAATTTCTACTTCTAGGCCATTGAACGACCTTGCAAATGCTTTTGTCACTTCTTTATGATAACCTCTGAAATTTTGGATAAACCGCAGCCACTTTGCTTTCTTCAATACATCCCTTACTTGCAGACATCCCTCCATGAATTTAGGACCTTCTGGTTCTGCTCTTAGCAATTTACCCATCCTTCTTTCTGCTCTTCAAAAATTTGCCTGCGTGAGGGTTCAATGGAAATAGAACGGCGGAATGCACGGAGATGAGCACAATGACTGTAGGTAGATATCAAAGAGTGGATATACAGGCTGTAGCGTAATAGAGAACGAAGTGGAATGAGACAGAACAGAGAGGGGTTTCGTGAGCACGGCAGAGATACGGCTGTGAGATTAACAGAACAAAAGGAGGAGTATAACACATTCGACAGTGTTTTGAAATTTGGTGGCTGCACAATAAATGTGAGCACGTTTAAACAACGGCTATGGATTTATGCGGCTGTAAGAGTCCGTGGTCAAATCAACTACGTCTCATTGTCACCGGTGGAATATAGGAATATGAGTGAAGATCGGGGGTTTAATTATGGAACCGTTTGAGAATGGATGCGAGAAGATCATATGGAGATCGTGAAAGGGTTACGGAATTTGTCAATATAATCATTGCACATAATGGATAGAGCTTATGGTTTAGAACTATATAAAAATGTGTTTTTCAATGCTATTTGAAATGAATTTTACTCATACCTTGGAATCTTTTGCCTTTTTCCTTGGTCTTCAACTAGTTGCTCTTCATTGGTGTCTTGAATGCTCCATGTCTTCATTTTTGATCCTCTCACCTGCATTTTATTTCATGATTATGGAAATAACATCTGACTGTACATTCTTTTGAAAACAGAGTAGTAGCTGCGGAATCTGCTTCTGGCTGCGGAAACTGGTGTCAGCTGCGGAAACAGATGTCAGCTGCGGAAACTGACACAGCTATTATTTGGATGAATGAACATGAACGGATGACAAATGACTAGATGGAAATGGTTATGAAAAAGAATTTTATTGATGAAATGGAATGAAACAGATAAAATGAAGTGGAATGGAGTGAAATGAAGTGAAATGAGATGGAATGAAGTGGAATGGAATGGAGTGGGTGGTCACAAAACTTGTGAAATGAAAGAGAGATTTTTTTTTTTTTGGAAATATAGAGTGTCAGGTGTTCCTGATTTTCACCCTATATTTTCTGTATAAGACTGCCAATCAGTGATTGGTTTTCAGGCTTATACAATTTTTTATTTTTATTTATTTTTTATTTTTATTTATTTTTTAACTGAAAAGAACAAAAGCTAGGCTGGTGGAGAAGAAGAATTCTTCTGTACCAGCCTGATTGCAGAATTCTCTTGAAACACTTTGACAAAATCCTCTTTTGAGAGTGGCTTATGATAAAATTTCAATCTGTGGCCATTCACAATAAGAGGAGTTTGAAACTCATCAATGGTCTTGATTCTTACCGCTCCATTGCTAAAGATCTTGTCAATCTCATATGGCCCAAGCCAAATGAGTCTGAAATTTCCCCTGAAAATCTTTAAACTTGGAGTCAAATAACAATGCCCAATCTCCTTCTTGAAACTTCTTCTCTTTGATATATTTGTCATGCCATTTAGTTCTTTGATATTGAACTAGATCAGTTCTTAGAATTGCTTCTTGTCTGGTCTCATCTAGCTCATTCAACTGCTCCATTCTATGCTTTTGGGCTTCTGATAAGTCCATCCCCAACTGAACTGCTATCTTGAAGGTCTTGACTTGGAACTCAATGGGAAGCAAGACTTCTTTCCCATAAACAAGTTCATAGGGAGAATGTCCTGTTGTATTCCTCCATGTAGTTCTGTAGGCCCACAAGGCTTCTGGAAGCCTTTCTGCCCAATCTCTTCTATGTAGATGAACAGGTTTGGTGATGATACTTTCAAGAACTTTGTTTGTGGACTCCACTTGACCATTTGCTTGTGGATGGTAAGGAGTAGATCTTCTGTGCTTGATTTTGTATTCTTCCATCAACTTCTCCACCAGATTGGATGTGAATTGGCTCCCCTGATCTGTCACAATTTCTCTTGGAACACCAAAGCGAGTAAAAATATCCTCATAAAGAAAATGAACAACTGAATTTTCAGTAGCAGATACTAATGCTTTAGCTTCTACCCATTTAATAACATAATCAGTGCAAACCAATATATACTTCTTTTGCTTAGATGGTGGATTAATAGGTCCAATGAAATCTAAAGCCCATTTTTCAAAGGGTTCAATGAGTAACTGTGTTTGCAATGGCATTTCATTTGAAAGGGTAGGTTTCCCTACTCTTTGGCAGCTATCACACCTTTTGACATATTGTTTTGCATCTTTGAAGAGAGAAGGCCAATAATATCCCAAGGAAAGGATTTTATAGGCCGTCCTTTTGTCCGCAAAGTGTCCGCCGCATGGTTCATCATGAGATGCCTTAAGAATATCAGGCATTTCATCTTCCCTGACACATCTTCTGATCACAAGATCTGGCCCTGTTTTAAACAATTCGTTAGAAATCCATGAATATTTTGAACTCTCCTGAATAATTTTTCGTTTTTCACTTGGAAATAAATGTGAAGGCGGTTTCCCTGTAACCAAATAGTTAGCAATATCTGCATACCAAGGAGTCTTAATAGTTACTGCAAACAAGTATTCATCAGGAAACTTATCCTCTACAGGAGAATATTCTTTAGTATTTTGAATCCTAGACAAGAAATCAGCTACTGTATTTTGTTTTCCTGGTCTATCCAACACAGTAATATTGAATTCTTGCAAAAGTAAAAGCCATCTTGTCACTCTGCCATTAGTAACAGGTTTGTTCATTAAATATCTAATTGCAGAATGGTCAATATGAATAAAAGTTTCATAGCCTGTTATGTAATGTCTAAATTTATTAATTGCATGAACAACAACTAAGAACTCTTTTTCAGTCACAGTATAATTCAACTCTGTGGGAGTCAAATTTTTACTGGTGTAATAAATGGCATAAGGAATTAAATCTTTTTGACCCAACACAGCTCCAAGAGCTGTATCTGAAGCATCAGTAGAAATATGGAAAGGAAGTTTCCAATTTGGTCCTCTCAAGATAGGTGCTTCAGATATTCTTGTTTTCAAAGTTTCAAAAGCTGATTGACAATCAGGATCCCATTTAAATTCACAGTCTTTTGTGAGCAATTTGAAGAGTGGAGATGCTATTTTAGTGAAGTTTTCTATAAATCTTCTATAGTAACCAGTAAATCCTAGAAAACTTCTAACATCTCTTTGACAATTTGGAATAGGTAGCTTGGAGATGACTTCAACTTTTGATCTATCAACCTTAATCCCATCTCCTGAAATATGATGTCCTAAAACAATACCTTCAGTAAACATCATAAAGCATTTTTCATGGCTTAATGAAAGGTTTGTTCCTTTACATCTTATAAGGACTTTTTCCAAATTTTCTAATGCCTCTTCAAATGAATTACCATAAACTGTAAAATCATCCATATAAACCTCTACACAATCATGGATTAGATCAGAAAAAATTCCTAGTACTGCTCTTTGGAATGTTACTGGTGCATTACATAACCCAAAAGGAAGCACTCGGTAGGCAAAAGTTCCCCATGGACAGGTAAATGTGGTCTTATCTTGATCTTCAGGTGCTACCTGTATTTGATTATAGCCACTAAAACCATCCAAAAATGAAAAGTACTTTTTGCCTGCTAATGTATATAATACTTGATCGATAAAGGGCAAAGGAAAGTGATCCTTCAAAGTTGCTTTGTTCAATTCCCTGTAATCAATGCATACCCTCCATTTACCATTCTTTTTAGGTACTATAACCAAAGGAGAAACCCATCGGCTATCTGAAATTGGATAAATGAGGTTTACATTGAGTAGTTTTTGGAGCTCTTCTTTCACTATCTCCCTAAGATTTGGATTCATCCTTCTTTGAGGTTGTCTGATTGGTCTATTGTTTTCCTCAATATAGATATGATGGATGCAAGTCTTAGGATCAATACCTTTCATGTCAGTATACTCCCATGCAAATGCAATAGAATGTTTTTGCAAGATTTTGGTTAGTTCTTCTTGTTTGACTTTTCCAAATGTTTGTTGATATTCAATGTTTTCCCTGGAAAAATCTCAATGGTAGAACTACCAAACTCTTCCATAGAGTAAAGAGAAATTTGTCTTGATGATAAATATTCTATGTCAGATTCCAACTGAAATTGTGTGGGGTCATATTCTGAAGATGTCTCAAAATTTTCTAATGTGTTCAGAATTTGACTATCCTCACTGATTTCAGAAATGGTAAAGACATGTTGTATAGTGTCCTCATCATCGACCCATTCATTTTCTCCTACTTATGTAATTGCTTTTGCTGGAGGATAAAAATTGAATTTCTTTGTCGAATTACCATTAGAAATGTACATATCCCCAGATCTACAACTAATGAAAGCATCAGCTATGGCTAGCCAAGGTCTTCCTAAGATAAGTGGGTGCCCTCCTAGATTACTCTTGGGAGTCAAAATCATAAAATCTACTGGATATTCCCAAGAATCTAAGGAGACTGAAATATCTTCTAATACACCATCTGGTTTAATAATTGATCGATCCGCAAGTTGCAGTAAAGTAGGTGTAAAAAGAAGGTTAGGAAGTTTTAGCTGGTCCATAGTCTGTCTACTCATAATGTTGATAGCAGCCCCTAAGTCAATCAATGTGTTTGGAATTTCTATTCCATTTATATGTGTCTTGACAATTGGACTTCCTGGATCTACATACTTCTGCATGGTAATTTTTCCCATCATAATATCTGCAATCTTTCCTACCAGGTGGATTCTTCTTGTGTCTTTTAGTTTCCTTCCTGGTCTTTTGAAACTCAACTCCTTTATTGTTTTTGCTAGAATAGGAATCTCTTGAATGGCTTGTAACAAGGGAATCTTGATACAAACATTCTTCAATTCATCTAGAAAGTCATAGTTAGGCAACAAGATTTGTTTTTCCACCCCCTTGTCAATTTGTAGTCTTTCAAGAAAAGGAGGTGTAGATGAAGATGTTGGTTGCTCAACTATAGGAGTTGTGGGTGTTAACTTTTCTTTTTCTTTTTGCATGCTTGGATTTTGAAGAGATTCTTCCTCATAACCCTTATTGACTTGAAGAGAGTCCTCCTCAGAGGTATCTTGCTCTTGAATATCTATAGAAGGTTTTTCTAAAACTCTACCAGATCTGAGTTGTACATCGTTGAGAGGAACAATCATATAAGTAGGAAATTGTTGTCCTTCTACCATATAAGTAGTTTGAGGATTCTTATTGTTAGGATTTGGCAGTGGCTGAGCTGGAAGTTGATTTGTCTTCTGTTGGTATGGGAGCATGAGTTGAGGATTTGTATTTTGTTGAGAAGGTTGCTGTTGTGGAAATGGCAATGAAAGTTGTGGATTTGGGCTTGGAAGTTGTGGAGCTTGTTGATTTTGAAAAGATGGAGGATATTGATAAAATTGAGCAAATATCCCATAAGGATTTTGCATCCCTTGTACCCATGGCTGATATGAATTTTGATGTTGGGGCTAAGGTTGTTGCCAAGGATTCCAATTTGGTGGGGTTTGAAGATTCATAGGGTTATTAAACCCTTGAGATTGTTGTCCCTGCCAAGGTCTCCTTGCGACAAAACAGAGAGATTCTACCGAATTTGGATCTTCTTGAAAAACAGCTTTGAGTCCAGGGATTGAAGGACAATCCTTGATCTCATGATTTTCTGAGCAAATCATACATGTTTCTACAACTTTTGCATCCAAGGGACATTCCCTTAAAGCATGTTTCTTCCTACATTTTGGACAAAATATGGCTAAAGCATCTGTTTCTGCTTTCTGCTTGTTTTGGATTTTAAGGGTGTCTAGTTGTTCACTAAGGCTCCCTAAGATATCAGTTTTGAACTCATCAAGCATATTACCAATCTCCGCCCTACTTACTGATCCAGTTGCAGATTTGTTAGCCCTAATAAGAGAAGGATCCCTAGGCCCTTTTCCTGTTTTAGATTTTCCTCTTGAGAGATGGACACATAGTTCTGTTATGTCATGAAGTGGAAGTTGAGAAATGTCTCCTTTCCCCATAATGTTTAAAATATCTATCCATTCATCTCTAATGGCTTTTAATATGAGGGCTTTCAAGGTTTCATCATCTAAGTTGCTCATCTTTGCTCTTTTTAAGTTGTATTGAAATCTTTCAAGTAAATCTTCCAAGTTTTCATCTTCTTTTTGCATCATTTTGAATACCACATCCTTGTGATTGGTGGGCATACAATAGTCCAAGTATCTATCCAAAAATGTTTGTTTCATATCATTCCAAGTCCTAATAGATTGAGTGGCTAATCCCATGAACCATTTCAAAGCAGATCCCTTCAACGTTGAAGGAAACAGTTTGAGTTTTTGAGAGTCTTCCATATAGTCATAGGTTCGGCACATGACTTCAAACTCAAACAGAAATGTTTCAGGATCCTCACTTTGCAATCCATAAAAGTTAGGGAGAACAGATGGTGAGATATTTTTCATTGTTGTATGAGTTTCCTCATCAACTATAGGGAATCCAAACAAGTTGTCTCCTTCCCTATTTCTATCATTATTTCCTTCACCATTGTTGTCTCCATTGTTTCCTCCTCTTCTACCTCTACCTCTACCTCCATCTATTACTTCCTCTGCCATGATAGTTTCTTTAGAGTCCTTAAAGTCCTCTAGTTCTTCTATCAAAGGAGGATGAGAGGGAGTCTCTTCCTTTTCTAAATGAGATTTGGTAGGTGGTATAGGAGAATCCTCTAATTCAGCTGCTCCTTGAATTCCAAAAATCTTAAGGCTAGGGGTAGATGGTGGTGATTCTTGTCTATGCCTTGAAGAAGATGGAGTTGTGAAAATCGAACTCTTGGCTTTGGCTATAAACCTTCCCCTAGAATCTCTTGCCCTATGCATGTCATTTTTTATTTTTTATTTTTAAAAGTTGGGCTAATAATTCTCTTTCTGATCTTCCAGGTCACACTAGGTGCAAGAAGAGAGCATAATTAAGAAATTACTAAACCAATAACTCTCTTTTCTGATCCTCCAGATCACACTAGGTGCAACAGGAGAGCATACTTCAAGAAGTTATCAAGTTTTCCCTTCTTTTGTTATTTTTTTTTTTTTTTTTTTTAAGAAATTGGCTACCTAGTTACACTTCCCCGGCAACGGCGCCAAAATGTTTGGTCAATTTAGTGTGTCCTAAATTGTTGCATTTAATTTGTCAATCCGGGATTCGTAAGCTGATGAAGTGCAGCGCACTATATGTGCAAGATAACCTATTTCTTAACTTTTTGTCGTTTTTGGTTTTCTAAGATGAAATGGAAATTCTAAAATGAAAACAAGTATGGTTATGTTTGTTCAAGGAAATGATATCCTCTATAATGATTTACCAACTTGAAACTTAAAAAAGAATTTGAAAATTACAATGACAAAACTTGAAAGGAAATGAAAATGCGTTGCTGAAATGAAAAGATGCTGCTAATCTAATGAATCAAAACAGTGAACTAGTGAGCATGAAACCAAACTATTCTTGCTGCTGTCTAAACACAAAATAAATTATGCTGAAAGAAATCCAAAATTGCATCAAAGTAAATCTAAATCAGATTACATCAACTTGTCTTCTGATCCCTCATCATTAGTCCAACTATGATTTTCGGAAGTAACCATAAACAACTTGAGTAACTGATATCTAACTTGCAGAAAGTAAACTAATATGAAACCACACATTCATAATTCAATCCCTCACCATCAGTCCAGCTGTGGCTTTCGGAGGTAACTGAAGATGTCATGCACAATTTAATATTTCTAACTTGCAGAAAGGAAACTAATATCAAACTACACATCCATAATTCAATCCTTCACCATCAGTCCAGCTGTGGCTTTCGGAGGCAACTGAAGATGTTATGAGCAATTTAATATATCTAACTTGCAGAAAGGAAACTAATATCAAACTACACATCCATAATTCAATCCCTCACCATCAGTCCAGTTGTGGCTTTCAGAGGCAACTAAAGATGTTATGAGCAATTTAATATATCTAAATCTAACTATTGAAGCAAATGAGCAAAAATGAAATAAACAAAGCAGTACTGAAATTAAACAGAAACTAAGAAAAGCAAATTAGCAACAGAACAATATTAATTCCATGTCATTAGTAAAAAAGTTATGCAAATGCCCGGGCTGCCTATTTATAACCTGAAACAAGAACACTGATCAGTTAACAATAACATAAAACATGAAAGACAGAAGTAAAATGGAAAGCATGAAAGATTATAAACAGAAATGAAGCATATATACCATGAAATATGCAATGTATAAACATGTGAATGGATTATGGCACAATGAGCTTTAAAGAAATAAAACAAGAACTATACAATAATGCATAGAACCTTGGCAAGTGCAGGGGCCCTCTACACCAGCCTTGGCAACAATCTTCAAGTACGAATTACGTTTGGAAACAGAGTCTTCTTATATTAAAATGCAGTCATAACAGAAAGGTGATATTACGGCACAAGTGCAACGTAATTACATTACAGAGCAGACTAATAAAAACTAACAGAGACTAAGCTAATATGCGTATACAAACGCGTTATTTATAGCAAAGGAAATACAACTGATTCCCTAAAGTTTATGCTGATGGAGAACACGTAGACCATTACGTCCACAGATCTAGGATCATGGCCGTATTGAAGAGTAAATCTATGAGGAGTGGATGTTTGAATTCGGCTATGGATCCGTGTACAGATGTTGATTTGTCTCCCGCAATTCAGAAATGGCCATATGAACCTTCACATGACACGAAACAGAGTCCTGTCACTGTGGGACTCTACGGTTGACTTCCATTTGGACACCTTTGACCGCAGCCTCTTTAGATGGATTTGCTCGAGCCAATAGGACACGATCCATGTCCACATCATTTCAGACTTGCCCATGTGGCTCGTTTTACCTGAGGACACCTGTAACATAGAGTTTCACAAAATGGCTGCGGAAAGTTGCAGCAGCTGCGGAAAGTGGCAAGATTCCGCAGCTAAATGAGCAAAATCTAAATCAAACAGCAGACACAAAAATATAGTTAAAAACCATGTTAGATGCTCTTTTGCAATTAATATACAATGATATTGACAATTTGGGAGGTTCAAGTGGGTGAAAAAGGTATAGAAAAGTGTATGGAAAAGATGCAGATTTGAGACTCAACACTTTGTTTTTGATAAATCAGGAGCAGCATCAAGATTTGTAAGTACATACAAGATGTCAGCATACCAAGGTGAGTTTTGGAACTGCTCTTCCACAGTGGGAGCAGATAATTCTTCCTGTTCATCCAAGGCATCTACCATGTTAATGTCAAGGGCTTGTAGATTAGATTCAACCATTAATTGAGCTAAGCCCTGACCTTTAATGAGTTTCGTGGGTTTGAACTCCAAATCATACTCTAGGATTGCAGCAATCCATTTGCCCATTTTTCCATCTGGGTCTTGAGACAGGATGTCTTTTACCACTATGTTAGGCACATAAGCAATGGTGTGGGAATGAAGAATATACACCCTGAAGTCCTTTAAGGCCCTTACCAAAGCATAGGCTTTTTTTTCCATTATGTTATATTTCAAGGGTGCATCTCTTAAAGCCTTGCTGAAAAAAGCAATAGGTTGTTCCTGTCCCTCTGAGTTTTTCTGCAATATGACTGCAGCCACTGTATGTTTCGAGGCAAAGGAAAAAATAAGGAAATCTTTTGAAAAGTCTGGGCTGATCAAGACTGGTGCCCGGGTGAGTGCATGTTTTACCAATTCGAAGGATTTTTTGGCTTCTTCAGTCCATTTTACTCCTACACTTTTTTCGAGCATATTAGTCATGTTCCTAAGGAGCTCTGCTAAGTTGGGAAGGAACCTCCTCAAGAAGTTAATCTTTCCAATAAAGGACTGCAGTTCTTTTATGTTCCTTGGGTGGCTAATCTGTAGTATTCCCTCAACTCTTTTTGGATCTATTTTAATTCCATTTTCTGATATAATATGGCCAAGGAGTTTACCCTCTTGTAGGCCAAATACTGTCTTTTTGGGATTTAAAGATAGCCCAAATCTCTTGCATTTTTCAAAGACCTTCCTTAGATGTTTAAGGTGCTCTTCATCGGTTTTGGAATAAACTGTTATGTCATCAAGGTAAATTACAATGAAGTGCCCTATTTCTTCTGAAAATGCAATGTCCATGGCCCTTTGGAAAGTGGCCCCAGCATTCATTAGTCCAAAAGGCATCTTCACATACATAAAAGTGCTCCAAGGAGTGGTGAAAGATGTTTTGAGTTGGTCTTCAGGGAGTACTAAAACTTGGTTATATCCTGAAAAACCGTCTAACAGAGAAATCCTCTTTGAACCAACTACCTTCTGTAGAATGTGTTCCATTTTGGGCAGAGGATAATTGTCTTTTAGGGAGGCTCTGTTAAGGTTTCTGAAATCAATGCAGAGTCTTATTTCTCCTATCTTTGTCCTCACAGCTACAAGATTAGAAACCCAATCTGAAAACCTCATAGGCACAATGATTCCTGCCTCATACATTTTCTTGATTTCCTTTTCCACTAGAGGCAGTTGTATTGGATTAATTTGACGCAGTTTTTGCTTAAAGGGTTTTTGTTTTTCTCTCAAAGGAATATTCTGCTGGATGATATCTGTATCATAGGCTTTTAAGTCTTGATAGCTCCAGGCAAACACATCGACAAAGTCTTTAAACAAGTCAATGTATTTCTTTTTGATGTCTGACGGCAAGGACCTAGCTAATTTAATTATTTTGGGCTGATCCTCAGTGCCTATGTTGCATTCTTCGACCTCAGAATCTGTATATTCCACTGTGGGTTTCTTTGCCACGTCGTTATAATCAAACAGGTCTTCTAATGGTGCTAGCCCCCTAGGTATGTTCTTGTCCTTTGCTGACAATACCTCAATGTCTTCATTTTCTGTGTCCTCGTATTCTTTAGTATGAGTTTCGAGTTTGTTGGTTAACATGTTGATTTCTACGAGACGAGATGGTTCTTCTTCTTTAGGGGGTTGTTCGTTTAGGCAGTCTTCATCGGATTTAGAATCTGAATCAGATGATTCAAACTCATTCCTGCCAAGCAGGAAATCCTCTATCTGTTTGTCGTCCTCAAAGACCTGCCAATATTTTTTATTATCAGGCACGGCTGGTCTAAATTTCATCTGAGTTGTGCAGTCTTTAGTTCCATATGGGGCTAAGCATGTCCTAGCGGCAAAGGCTAAATTGTGTGTGGCAATATTTCGTTTTCTTGGGACAAAAATCAATTTGGACTCCTCAAAAGTTTTCAAAAGGTCGATGACATCGTTTCGATAGGCTCTAAGTCTGGGATGGTTTGCATTATACTCCCCATTGACTTGCCTAATCACTAACTCTGAATCCCCATTCTGGCTCCTAAATTTTTCAACAGATGCAAGCCTAAGATAAGAGCTTCATACTCGGCGATGTTGTTAGAACACTGAAAGTTTAATTTGCAGGAAATGCATTCTGTGTGATTGTTTTCAGTGTTAATAATCCAGACACCTGCACCAGCAGTGCTCTTAGTGCATGACCCGTCAAAGTACATAGTCCACAGAGGACCGTTTTCGGTTTCATCCTGTTTAGTGCCCTCGTCAACTAACGTGCTCTCTGATTGTTGTTCAAAATCAGCACTTAGTTGAGTTGGTTTCGAGTTCTTAGGTTTTTCGCTGTGTTGAAGGTCGCTGTCTTGATTTTCAAGTTTTAAGGGCGATGGGCAGATATCCCATGGCTCAAGATCTTTGTTTGGTTTACTAATGCCTTGACATGTATCAAACTGTTTTGAAATTTCTGAGTTGTGTTTCTCTTTCTCGCCATCGGCAATCAATCCTGTTAAAGTGACTGATTCAATAAGTGTGTCGTCATTATGTTATATTCTGAGATCTAGAAGATGTTGTGCTGGATCTTGTTCCTCAAGATTTTCATGGAGTTGAAGGAGAGGGGCAGTTTGTTGTTTTCCATCTTGGCTATGTTCATTCAGGTGGGTAGTTTCAACGCATTGTTCGAAGGTTTCTATCTCGTTTTCTTCCATCTCTAGAACTGCATTCATTTCTAGATTTGGGGTTTCTAACCATTCGGCTGAGTCGCTGTCTTCTAGCTCTGGCTTATTTGAAGGTTCGTCATTATAAAGGATAAATGAATCCAGGTCAGTATGGACAGAGTAAATGGGCGAATTTTCAGGCTTCTCTGGGCTACTGACCATGAATTTCAAGTGTGCCTCTCTGTATAGTCTTCTAAGCTGGCTAAAGACAGGGATAGAAGCATATGTTCCATCCATCTGCATTGTACCTTGCAGCTTGGCACCCCATGATCTTGATAACAACATGCCATACTTAGGGGGCACATCAGCCACTACAACATCCATAACCATGCACTTGGCTGGGATTTGAGTCAAACTCACACAAAGGTCTTTGATTAGGCCAAGGTATTTCACTCTGGTAGAGTCAAAAGAATATAAGTCCTTGTAAGGTCGTGTTATTTCTAGCCCTAGCCTTTCCATTATCACTTTTGGCATAAGGTTGTGTGAGGCTCCAGAGTCATGCATAGCATTATGCAAGATTTTGTCATGGACATTTAGGCTGACATAGAAAGGGGGTACTACCCCTTCTTGAAATTTACCTTCAATTTTAGGACAAAAAATAAGCTCTGGCTGGTCATCATTAAAATTGACTGTGTCATTACTGTCCTCAATATTTAAAGCCTTCAGAATTTGGGCTCTATATGCATGCTGGGTAGCTAACTCAGTCAAAGGAACAGAGATTTTGATCTTTGAAATTTCCTGCTCTAGGCTGAAAGGAATTTGACTCTTTAAAGTGCTGGTTTCACTCTTATTAGCTGTCAATTTCTTAGCAACATCAGTTTGCTGAATTTTTCTATTTACACTTGACAAAATGGTTTTCACAGGAGTACTAGCTGAGATGTTAGTACTACTAATGTCTGCACTTTGTTTTTCATTGTTTTGAGTGCTTTTCTCTTTAGCTTTATCAGAATTGTCAGTCACTGTTTTATCCTTCTGTTTGACAACTTTAGGCTTAGTTACAGGACTGTTTTGTGAAGATTTGTCAGAGGTTTTGGAGTTGGGGGTTTGTTGACCGGTTTTGCTTCTGAGGTCATATTCTTTTTGAGACTCTATGACAACATTTTGCATGTCTTGATAATAATCTTCATCATCATCTCTTGTGTCATCATAAGGTGTATATAGACCTTGTGTTCTATCATAATGAACTTCCAAGTCATCATCCTCTACCCCAAACATGTTGATATCCTCTTCCTCTGTTATGTCTTTAGTTTCTTCAACCTCACTTACATAATTTTGATGAAAGGGAGGGGTGATCTGTTGGTCATCTTCCCTAGGTCGGTTTGGAGGTTTATTTCTTCTAAAATTCTGACCCTGGTTCTGGTTTCTGTTCTGAGAGGCAGTTTGGTTTTGACTGGCTTGTGTTCTCTCAAGAATGCTCATTTTCTTCATCATTTCCTCCATCATTTTCTCCATTTTTGAGTTTGAAGTGGAAGGTGTGGACTCCTCTCTAAAAGATACTCTCTTCTCAGCCTTCATTCTTGCTCTCCTCTCCATTAAATTGACTTCCACAGAAAGAGCACCCCTTTGCATATCTTCAAGAGTTTCAAAGTCTCTCTCTCTTAGCGAATAGGTCATGTCAGAGTCAAACCCTTCAGGAAACTTGTTTAAAGCTGAGCCTTGTGGAGGTTTTAGTTCTGGGGGAAGTGCATTATAGATACTATTGAATCTAGTACAATAAGCTTGTACACTTTCCTCAGTGTTTCTATGGAGGTTGTTGTAATCAACAAGGATTTGAAGGGGATTATTCTTTACTTCCCATTTGTTTAAGAATGTTTGATGGAAGGCTTGGAGATCACTGATACTATGGGTGGCTAGACCTTTGAACCATTTTCTTACTTCTCCCCCCAGACTTTGAGCAAACAATTTAAGCTTGACAGAATCATTATCAATTTCATTTCTGTCAAAGTAGTCATTCATCTTATCCACATGTTGTGATGCAGTTGTAGCATTGTTATCATCATATAATGAAATTTACGACTGATAGTCCTGTGGAAGATTGACTAGGGGTATAGGAAGGACTAAAGGAACATACCATGCAGCCATGGCAGGTGGTGGAGGTGGATTTACAAGAGGGACCGTAGGCTGGAGTGGAGTGGTTTGGACAGTGGATGTAGGGTGAGTGGAAGTTGATGGACCAGGAATAGATTGCTGAGATGATCTTGGATGAGAGAGACCTAGGTTGTTAAGGAAATGTAAGTCAGGAGGTGTGGTTTCTCTACCACCAGGATGTTCACTTGTCTCAGGAGATGAAAGTGAAGAATCAGAATCTAACTGATCTAAATCGCCAAGAGACCTGGTTCTAAAGGGATTTACTAGGTCATCTTGTGATTGTTGTAGAGCTGAAAGATTTTCTGGGACAGAAATAGCTCTCAAGGGTGATCTGAAAACAGTTGATAATTTAATCCTAGGAGACTTCCGAAGGATGCTTTCTGGGTCATCAACTATTTCAGGTGGATCTGGGTCAGGATGGGCTCTAGTGTGAATCTTTCTAGGAGCCACTATGCTGTATTTTTTAGACCCTAATAACAATAAAAATTCAACCAGGTATGAAAATCTTTGAGAGGTTAACTAATCTGTTTTACACAAATTTCAATCCTATAGTCCTCTGACTGAGTTTGAAGGATAGTATAGCGATGAGGGTTCTTCCCAGTGGAGTCTTAAGGTCTGTTCAGGATTGTGGAGTCGCCAAGTGGAATTTTTTAGCTCCTTTCAGAGGTAAAAGGTTTTATGGTCCACTACCATGTTTATTAGATACCAATCTGAAATATTTTTGGGTTTTCTGAGTTATTGTGGTTGTATGGAAACTAAAGAGTTTATAAAAGCTGGCCAAGCAACTATGAACTCAAAAATTTCCCCAGTGGAGTCGCCATTATGTTAGCACCCTGTAATTAGCAAGATTGGCAAAGTCCAACTGCAGAGGTAACATCATACCACTTTGGGATTCAAGGATCTAGCCCTCCTGAATCCAGAGAGGGATCTCTCTATAAATGAGTTAAAAGATGTGATCTTCAAAGGCTGCAATTGTGATATTAGGCTAGTTATGAAGAGCATGGGTTTGATTTGTTTGATTTTGGTTGGGAAAAGACATGATGAAGATGAAAGGCAGTTCTAAATAAAGGGTGAAAATATCTGCAATGAAGGAATGATTCAGTTGACAGAAAAGGGCAAAGACAGTTTTAACCCATTGGGCTATGGAGTCATAGGAGGATTTAATTGGAAAACAAGATTCAAGAAGGATCCATGGGGCAAGTAACTTATATCAAAGGATATTTTAAAATGATTTTATGGAATGAAACAGATAAGAAGTGAAAGACCAAACAAAAGGAAGAACAAAGCACAGTCTAAGATCAAGTAAGTACTTTTAAACTAGCTTGCTTTCAACATGTACTTAAGGGGAAACATAAAAGTATTTCTGTTGATCAGGTAAGTGCTTTTAAACTAGCCTGCATTGAAGTACTTTCAATCAGAAACATTTAAAAAACAGCTCGAACTGCTTAAGATCAGGTAAGTGCTTTTAAACTAGCCTGCTTTCAGCATATTCGATAAGGAAACACAGATAATAATCACAAAGAGCAATCTAGATCAGGGAAGTACTTTTAAACTAACCCGCATTAATATACTCTAAGGAAAACACAGGGAAGGCTCGTTTTAAAGAGCAATCTAGATCAAGGAAGTACTTTTAAACTAACCTGCATTAATATACTCTTCAAAGAGAACATTCAAATGAAGAAAACATAGAAGTAAAGCTTTCAGTAAGAGTAGGGTACCGTGGAGAGTACATCCTAACTCTATGTTTGCTTCTCTTTATCAGAGAAAGTGAACAGAGTGAAAACATTAAGCAAAATAACAATTAACAGTAAGGAGCACATCACCATTGACATAATTGAGGATTCCATGAATCAGCAGCTTGTATTGATGTTCAAACCAGTTACAATCTGCAAGCCCGGTGGGTCTCTACATCTTTGAAATTCTCATATTAGCTTGTGTATCTTTCAGTTACAAGACAGGGCATCAATAGCTTCAGAATAACCATTACATGCATTCAGATGTCCAGAGACCAACATTTTCTCATCTTCTATAACAATATTTATAGAAGAATGAAGAGGTGGGAGGATTTCCCAGGGGTCAAGTATTATCAATTATGCAATTAATGCAATTCCTGGCCTTTGGGAACCAGGCAAGGCATAAGGTGGGAATATAATCGTTTATAACTCTACTTCATAACTCTGTTTGTGTCATTCGAGGCCAAATGATTGAAAATACCTGCTTCCCGACTGTTTTTCAACTTCCAGAATGGTTTTGCCGATAATTAGAGATAAGATTCTTTGATTTGCATTAATTGTTCGGCGATCTTTAATTTCTGCGAGGCTGCTGGTGTCTTTTGGAGCTATGGAGGGTTCAATTAACCTCTTCTTATGGCGGTGGAGGGTTTCTCAACTCGACAGATGTCTTCGTCGTTCCCCAAAACACCTTTAATTAACTTGAAATCCGTGTTTTGGGTCTTCAAACTTCCTCTTCTGATATCTTATGTCTTCGGCGCTGATACTCTTTGACGACGCCCAATTTAACTGTGTTTCTTGGTGCGCAGGGGTGTGCAGGGTCAAAATGGCATCAATGACTCATGAATTCACTGATAAAGTGTAAATATAAACCCCAGAAATGAATTTTAATGTATTTCGAAGGCCAGAGGATCGTCACCCTCCGCCTGCGAGTTCTTTTCGATTATAATAAGAAAAACTTCAAAACCCTGCAAAATACAAGAAACTGTTATAAAATCCCGCGTTATATAGGTTGACTGCATCAGAGGGTGTGCGGAGGAGCGCGACCGTTGGATGGCATCATCCAACGGTCAGGATTAATCGAGAAATGTTATACGGAGGCGGAAAGAAGATCAAATCTGAGCCGTCGATTCGCACAAAATTGACGGTTGGGAGAGGGCAATGGAAATTCAGCGGCTTGGTTACAACGCGAGCACTTTTGTTAATTGCCGGGTCATCTTGGGCAAGCGATCGCCGTTGGATGAGGGTCTGCATATCGGACGGCTGTGATGAATTCCGCTGGGCGACTTGGTCCGAATGATAATGCGCGGGGGACTAAGGTTAAACAACGGTTTTGAAATAGTGCCAAGGACACGTGTCGATGATTGTATGGATTCGCTGGCCATCAGGACAAAACCGCCTCCCACTGATGAGTGGTGCGGAAAAACCAAGCGGGTTTGGTAAACAACGCATAGATGGGGGGTCCACAAGGTAAGTCGCGCTCCGCACCGTCCGATCTGTGGAGCAGATCGACGACGGAGATTTATTAAAAACGAACCGGCAGAAAACCTTTGTAAACAATAAAAATTTACATTTCTCCGCTTTACAAAGGAAAAAAGAATTTTTTATACGAACAACGGGGTATCGTACGGTGGGCCCGGCGGATAGATCGCATCGCAAAAATTTGCGATGGGTTAATGGATTGAAACCACTAATCTGCGCTTTGCGATCTGCGATGGGCGGAAAACTGCGATGGGTTTGATCGCATCGCAAATATTTGCGATGGGTCGATTGACCAACATATGAAAATGCGATATTGCGATTATGCGATGGATCGCAGTGCATATTTTTGCGATCAAAACTTTTAAAAACGAAACTGCAATTTGGATTTTGCGATTCGCGCTTTGCGATACGCGCCAAAGGGTTTAAAACTTGGTTCCAGGGTGCGGGCGTATGGAAAAAAGGGGGTTAAAGGCTTAGCCTAAGGGCTTAAGTCCAATACTTATGAAAAATGCGTTTTTAAATGATTTTCAAAGGAAATGGAGGGTTTCGGTAAGGTTAAAGAGTGAGTCTTTAACCTTAATAAGGTGAATTTTCATGAATGGAAGAAGGGAAATCATGAAAAATAGAGGAATTCATGGAGAAAAAAGGGGAAACAGATGAAGGTTATTTTTTAAGTGGGGGAGGGAAAATATGGCCTTTGCAGAAGTGATCTGGCTTGGAAATCAGCAGGATTTCTGAGTCTTTTGAAATGTAAACAGTAGTGTAGGATCTGGACAGAGCGAAAAAGGCAGGAGGCCTTAAAGAGACTTCAAGAGCCAACAACTTTTAGTGATAAAATTTGTTCCTTGGAGGCTCCAGAAAGTTTTAGCCACCTTTTGGTATAACAAAATATTATAGGTGGCTAACAGTGAGTACACAAGATCAAGGTACTGGGCATGGGCGATGCACTATTCTTCGGTTACACATGCCCCCATGGCGATATCCTTAGCAATAGGACTGATGAAGGAAGTGGTGAACCAATCAGTCAGAAGCTGATCGGAATCTCGAACTTAATCAAACGATGATGTCACCTCCACTCATGAATATGATTGGAATTATGAGTAGCCCGATCTTGTTTCAAGGATGTAAGGAGGTGTGTCCCAATTTCATATCAAACTGGTAAGTAAAAGATCATGATAAATTCCATTGCTAAAGAGTTGAAATATTGAAAAACGTCGCGAGACAACTCAATGTACCACTTTGCAGCAGCACCGGTGAGAGTCCATTGGAAAATACAGAGTCAAATAGAATCATCAACCCAAGAGTTAGAGGAACACCAGAGGTGGTACATCATAAAATGTGCTTGGGGGTCTTCTCCAGACTTGCCCTCAAATTTGGGACAATCGCCAGGAATTTTGGTCGAAACTGGGGCCCAATATGGATTATGAAGGATAGGGTCATTCATCAACTTTGACACATCGGGCAGTTCCAACGTAGCAAGGAAAGGTAGTCGAGGATTGAAAGGAATTGCAGGTCATTGATAAAGACTAGTACTAGGATTCCACCTTGGTTGAGAGAAATTATACCCCCATATGTTTTGTCCCGGAGGATTATGTCCATAGGGGTTATAATCTTTAAAATTTTGCCTGTACACGGGTTGAGGACCAGGATATTGATTCTGAGCATACCATTGAGGTCTTGTCTGAGCAACATACAAATTTTGTTGCGGAATATAAGCAGTGCCTTGGGGTGCATTATACAACACTTGAGTTTGACCTGGCGGAAGATACGCAGTGCCTTGAGGAGCACTGTATACCATCTGGGATTGACCTTGAGGAACATAAGTAACACCTTGGGGCGCACTATATACCAACTGAGATTGACCTTGAGGCATGTAAGTGGTGCCTTGAGGCTGAACGGGTTGCTCCTGTGGTGCAGGTTGACCCAGATACTCTGGTTGGACAAGCTAACCCTGCGGAGCAGGTTGGCCTAGAAGCTGAGAGCCACCGGGTTGCCCTTGTAGAAAAGGCTGGCCCGATGGTTGAGATGGGCCAAGCCACCTCTAAAAACCAGGTTGACCTGACGCAGGACCATAGGGTTTTCCTTGTTGTACAAAAGTTTGGCCTTGCTGAACATAAGGCTGGTGCTGTTATACAAAATGTTGTCCCTATTATGGATAAGTTTGCCTCCTCGGGAACATAGGATGCACCCTGTTGAACATGAGGTTGACTAGCAGGACCGTAGGTTTGTCCTTGTTGGATCGAATGCTGTCCCTGCAAGGGTTGTCCTTGCGAACCATAAGGTTGTCCCTGCTGGACCGGAGGGTTTTCCCTGTTGGACCGAAGGTTGTACCTGTAAGGGTTGTCCTTGTGGATCAGAGGGTTGTCCATGTTGGTAGGTAAACTGATTAGGATCAAATGGAGGAAAATATGCGGGTTACCGTATGCATCATAATGATGTGGAGGATTAATAGAAGTTTGCAATTGGTGAGAAACCTGAGGAGCATAATTCTTCTATTGAATGGCCAATAGATACTCATCGAATGTAAAACTGCTAGGAATAGAAGTAGAAGCCATAGTCGCACTAATAACAGGTTGGGTTCCTGAAATGTGAGGTTGCGATCCACTCACAGTAGGCCTAACGGGTATCATGGGATTGATAAAAATGGATCTACGAACAACAAAAGACGCTGACGATGACGGAGTCATACTAACAGTCGGTGCGGATAAAGCCACAAACATAGTGGGTTGAACTGGGACGTAACAATGATTGAAGAGATGGGTCTCGAAGGTGATGCTCCCGATACAGAAATAGACGAGCTTCCTAAGGGAGTCGGTGCACTAGACCACGTCGGGTTTTGATATATTGATGCAACACTAGAAATGATCTGACCCAAAGTATGATAACCAGGTGGAAGAGATACCAGATGTGAGGAAGGTTGACTCAAGACATACGAAAAATTCTCCGAGAAGAGTTGATACTCCCCTATAGAAACATAAAGCTCTTCACTGCTGACAGGAATTGAAGAATCCATGTTAGACGAAGCCATTTGATCGTTGAAAAGACGATGAGCGGTGGCAAGTAAAGTAGTGGCTAGTAAATATGGTTCCAAAGTAAGAGGAGGGAATTCTTCCTCATTCCCAAAACCAAACCAAGCACCCCGAGGTTGCCAATTGATATCAAATGTATCTTCAAGAGGATATCAACTAGCGAGAGGTAAGATACTTGGAAGGATAGACTGCCATAAATTAATAGACATGGTGGGTTGAGATGCTTCTGAAGAAACTTCAGGAGAAGGATCGCCACTAGAAGGCAATGAAGAAGACGATGAAACTGGTGCTTCTGCACCTTGACTTTATTTCAAAATGAGAAGGAAAACGAGATAGGCTATTCAAGGCTTCAAGATAAAACACTAAGGAACTTATTGAAAACAAGCCAAGAAAATATCTTTAACAACTATGTGATCGTAGGCAATTGATTTTATGACATTGAAACGAAAATCTACTGTTTCATGTTTTAAGAGTCGAGAAACATGCAAAAGATGACTCTAGTCACTTTCAGGTTAAACGAGCGTGAAAGGACAAGTGCTTGATGATATTTTCAATTTTAGAGAGTCACGAAAAGATCTAAATGACTATTCAGGGAATCTAAGCAAGATGGTGTACCAAGTTTCCGTGAACTGCAATACACACCTTGGTGATCAAATGAAAGAGAAACGACCAAGAACTTAATGTATGTGTAGACAGTCTCCCCAAAAGCTGTGTTTGGTGTATCATGGTTACAGGGTGACAGACTCAGCTTCCTATCGATAGAGGATTGCAACCTATGAGGGTCTCCCCTTATATACACGACGGTATGGGGAGCACAAGTCCGTGCCAGTGCTGTCTAATGCTAGATGGCGAACTACAGCTACTAGGTTTAATGACGCCGGAACACGTCACTAGCCTAGACCTCAAAAATGTGTGCGTTAGGTTTCAATGTTTCCTTAGGTTGATTTAATTCATATTAAAGTTGATATTGAATTAATGTTGCGATTTCAAGGCCTTACCGAATGTGATCTCGAATTCTTAATGCACAACTACATGCAGAAGAAAATCATTTCCATTCAATGAATGCTAGCTAAGAGAAGGATAGTAGTCTATAACAAAGCAATAATCTATTGAATCACAAGAAAAATTTCACTAATGCATCTAAGGCAAACAAAGATGAAAACAAAAAACTCTTTCCTTGTTCACTAAAAGCTACTAATGCAAAAGAACATTTTTCATTTTCAATTTAAGCGAAAGAATGCAATTTTGTCTTTTTAGATGAATGGGAAGCACAATGCACTATTACACTAGCTTTGAGAAATTCGAATGAAATGATCTAAAACAAAGAGATAAATCCAACCCAAATATCAAACACACTCAAAAATAGAGATTCAATCCTTCAAGTGAAAAGGGATTTTGAACCGGTTCAGCGAGAAATGTAATCTATGATCAAAGTAGCAGATGGAGAGCTAAATGAAACCCAAGATGATCATTCAACAAACCAAAGACACAAAGAACCGAAAGAAAAGTGAGAAAAATCAGTTAATGAATCAAAATGACAATGGTCAACATGACTCAAATTCAACTCATAAGGCTCAGTGAGAAGAGAGCCGTACAAGCGTCACATGGCACCTAGAAACCCTAGGGCGATAAAATACACTGATAAGATGAGGGACAAATAGTTGAGAAGAATGACACAACAGAGTCAAAACAATCCTAGTGGACCAATTGCAAGCTAGCTAAAAATCCAACCCAGAGGCAAGAAATACAGACAAAGCTTAGAAAAGAGGCTAAAATTCAATCCTACAGGATTTATCGCTCTTGTTTAGCTGTAATCCGCACGAAACAGGGGTTCGCACATGTGTGACAAAAGAAACATGCGCCAATCGGCGCGACTATTCAAGAAAAAGCAGCGCTGAGCTATAAAACCATGGAAAAAATAAAAAACCATTGAGAAGAGGTTAGATATGATACTCTGGGACTGAACAGGATGGCTGAAAATAGTCAGACAGGTCAAACAAAGCAGAAAAACGATGAAACGACCAAAGTTGACTCGACAAGAAAAACACTAGATCAACAACGAGAGACGACAAACACAGTGATCCCTAATGGAGTTGAAAACTTGTTGTGTAGGTAAATCCCCTCTGTGGATAGAGGTGATCCCTCTAGCCCTAGGGTGGGTCTAGCAGCAAGGGGACATGCTAATCCTTCGATTCTTAGTTTATGAATGAAACTGAGTCGGGATAGATGACCTACCTTTTTTCCAACGAAGTCATTGTAGCTATAAAAACAGTCTCATGATCTTCGTCTTTACACGTCACGGTTCTTTAGCGGAGATATTTGGGTGTTTGCACAAGGATTAGAGAACAACAACAACATACGAAAACATATAAAAATTCATAACTATTTAATTGGTCAAGGAGAGCTAAATGTATTGCAAAAGATTAAACACATCAAATGCAAAACATGAATCAAAACTTCAGTCATGTATTAATAAGTAGTGAGAAGAAGTTTAAAACCAAAAGAGCCTTGACGTTGCAGCCTCCTTCAACAGGTCCTGTCAAACGCGTCTCAAGCATTCGTCGGGGATTATACTTGGCGAAGAAATGGGTCTAGACTCTCTGTCTACAATGGATTCCTCTCTGCTCTATCTCACACCAACTATAGTAAGACTGTTCAACTATTCAACCGTTTCAGCTAGCTGCAACTATGTGAGAAGGATGTATTTATAGGAGAGGAGGAGGTGGTTTAGGATCCCTCATAAGGTGGAAGGGAGGCCTTATCCTTTGGGAGGTTGCTCAAATGTAGGAAACAAGAAGCCAAAGAAAGGTCTTTGACATTATTCAGTCGAAAAAACCATGCTGACTCCGCTCGCAAAGTGGTTGGGAATGGAAACTTCACTTTTATTTTAAAAAAACTTTCCAAAAACAGCTCGGTGCGAGCAGTCAACTAAGACAGAGCACCAATGGCGCGAGCCCTAGCGCTAATTTCTCTATGGGCACGAGGCCATAACTGCCTGCCAGCGCCAACCCAAAATCATGTGTTTTTGAGAGCTTGTTCTAGGAATATTCAACAGAGGAAATTTTCTTCTCATGGAAAGGGATGCAATGACACTTTTTGCAAGGTATAAAAATACACATAAGTCACTGGAATAGTCCTCCAATGTTCGGGATGGGGATTTCAGGGATAGTGACAAAATGTTGTGTAACAGAGCCTAATTTTGTGTTTCATGCATTTTGATAATTGACTTGATGAAAGACTAATCGAGCTAAAGAAAATAAGACACAAGTAACTCAAGTAAGTTCATAAGTAATTATCAAGAAGATAATTTGAATTAAACACCAGCCCTATAAATTCTCAACATGGAATCAGAGCTAAGGTGCTGAACTTCTTAACAAAGAGACACTCCAAGAAGCAAAAATCAAAGTTTGGGTGAAGAGTCAAATTAGTTTGAAAGGAAGACTCTAAATATCTTCAAAGGATCATATTTTCAAGAAAATAGTCTTTGCCATCAAATATTTTACATTAAAGGCAGTGGCAGAACATGATATCATCTTTTTAAGACATCCTTTACCATCAAGGATCCAAGATCACCTAGATTGAAGAATTCTATCTTAGAAGAAGTTCCTAACATCTTCGTCGTCATCAAGGAAGCTGCTGAAGGAGAAAGTCACTCTCTCAAGTAAGTATCTGTTAGGTTCCTATATTAATAGTGTAGCCCCTTATTATGTTAGTGTAGCCCCCCTTATTGTTATTATTGTACCCCTGTAACCCCCATATTGTTATTATTGTGCCCTTACATTATTATTGTTAGGTCGGCTAGGATTACATTGTGGCCCACTAGGATTACATTATGGCCCCATGGACTCCTATATATAGAAGGAGGTTTTGTTAATTTGTATCATCCAAGAATTGTTCATTTATGTAATGTATTGGAGGTTGCCCCCTCGAAGTGGCTTATTTCTAAGGCGTTCATATCTCTTTTCTTCTATTTTTGGAGCTGGTTACACAACATTTGGTATCAGAGCTTTGGGATTCTAGGGTTTCGCTGCTCCAAACAGGTCATCGTGGTCTTTTCGCTATAAATTTTTTTCTACGAAGTTTCAGAAGCTGAAATTTTTAGGGTGCGAAGCTGAAATCCTGAGGAAGATTGCATAAAAATTTCAGATCTTGGTTCGCAATATTTTCGGAGATATCATCTGTGGAAGTTAGGTATTTTTTCAAGCTCCTAAACAGGTCATCGTGTTCGCTATAATTTTTTTTCTACGAAGGTTCAGAATCTGAAATTCATATGGTGCAAAGCTGAAATCTTGAGGAAAGTCGTCAAAAAATTTCAGAGCTTGGTTCGCAATATTTTTGGAGATATGATCTGTGGAAGGTAGTGCTTTTTCAGGCTCCTGAATTTCATCTCAAATAGGTGATCGTGGGAAACGTTCAATAATTCTCTCTCTGGGCAGTGGATTTGAGTGCCGTAAAAAGTGGTCACAAGTACAAAGACTTTGGTTTCTTGGTTATCAATTTCAGAGACAAAGGACGAAACAGTGACACGTGGCAAGTTCTACAAGTGTGCTCTACTGAACCAGTCCAGAATTAGGTCATTGTGGGAGACTGGACACAACTTTGTCTTGGAAAATCAAAATCAGATCAGACCTGTTGCATTCAAAAAATAATTCAGAGGGCTACTTCAGTGATGAATTTCAGATATTGAAGATCTGTAATCACAGAGATAATACAATTTCAATATCGAGCTCCTCAAAGCTAGTAAAAGGAGTGTATTTTTTTTCCGAATTGCATAAGTCTTGTTTGAAGAATCAAGTTGAATTGATTGCAAGGGCCTATTGTAGAATAGATATCAATATTGGAGTCTGAAATGGCCCCTAAAAATAATTCAACACCCATTAAGCCTTTAGAAGGTTCACTTATTACTCATGAAGATGAAGAATGGCAACATGACATATCAAAATTACAAGAGCAATGGTGTAACAAATTGACCTCTCGCAATAATAACAAAAAAATGAAAATGGAAGTTTTGAAGAAAGGCATGGAAACTATGTGATGGTTTGAGGAAAGGTGTGGAAGCTAAGATGAATGGTTTGGAAGCCAAGAGAGATGGCATGGAAGTTCTGCATGGAGGCTAAGATCGATGAGAAAATGGAAAACATGAAGAATTTTCTAAAAGCAGACATGGAAGGTTTGACAAAGTTGATACAAGAAAGGTTTCCTAATGGTGAAAAGATAGTAGAAGAACCTCATGATGAGAACAAAATAAATTTTAATTGTGATTTCATAAAATCTAATGTTGGCGGGAAGAACCACCATATTCCAAAAATGGATATGAGGAAGTTTGATGGAAAGGATCCTGTAACATGGATACTACAGATGGAGCAGTATTTTGATCTCCATAATGTGCAAAACACACAAAAGGTACGCATTGCAACTTTACATTTAGAACAAAATACATTTGTATGGTATCGATGGCTTTGCTCCCGTAAAAAAATTGTCACTTGGTCAATTTTTACCGAGGAAATGATAGCACATTATGAGGATACAAAGAGCAACACCTTCTTTAGCCAATTGATAAATCTCAAACAAAAGGGTTTAGTGGGGCAGCACATTGAGGACTTCCAAAATTGAATATAAGGGTAACTGATATTCCAGAGGAACACAGGATTGATCTCTTCATAGGTACTCTAAAGGATAACATCCAACATGAAGTTCGTGTTTTGGAACCCGATTCATTGGAGAAGGCATTCAGGTTGGCAAGAAAAGTTGAATGTAAAATTATGGCGACAAGGAAGCCTACCACTCAATTCTATAAAGAAGGAAGTGTTTCTACGCCTAGATTTCCACAACCTACAAGGCTGACACCACAACAATTGGAAGAAAAAAGAGCAAAAGGGCTTTGCTACAGTTGTGATAGCAAATATACTAAAGGTCATAAGTGTGCTGAAAAGAAATTATTTTACATAGATTGTGAAGAAGAAGAAGAAAATGAAAAAGAAGAGGATATACACCAGGAACCAGCCATAGAAGAGGAAGAAATGAATCCAACCGTATTGTGTAATGCACTGGCCGGAATTACCACTCCTCAAACTCTCAAGATAGTAGGACAGATCAAGAAGAAAAGGGTAATAGTGTTGATTGATTCAGGTAGCACCCATAATTTTATTCATTGTAAGGTAGCCAAGGAATTAAATTGTTTCCTATACCCAGCACCAGAATGTCAAGTGATGGTTGCAAATGGAGGAACTATAAATTGCTCGGGAAAATGCCATAATATCAAGCTAACCATGGGGGAATATGTGTTGACAAGTCCAATGCTTTCCATTCCCATGGGAGGTGCTGATGTTGTACTAGGAGTACAATGGTTACAATCTTTGGGGACGGTAGCTTTTAATTTTCAAGAACTTTTCTTGAAATTTTTTTCAGAAGGAAAGGAAGTCGAATTACGGGGTATTGAAGGGAAGCTAGGAAGGATAATAAGCTCTAATGTCATGACAAAGTTTCTAAAGAAAGAACAACGAGGCGTAATTGCACAATTATGCTCACTAGAAGTTTCGACATCAAAATCATCTATTTCTGCAGATCTCCAACAAGTCTTGGACAATCATTCCAAGGTGTTTGAAACTCCCAAAGGACTCCCACCTATTCGTGATCATGATCATGCTATTCATTTGATTCCAGAAGTGTTCCTCCAAACATCAGGCCTTATAGATATCCTTACGTCTAAAAGAGCGAAATTGAACGTATGGTTGCAGAAATTTTAGAGGAAGGTATAATTAAACCTAGTCAAAGTTCTTTCTCTGATCATGTAGTATTGGTACACAAGAAGGATGGATCATGGCGAACATGTCCGGATTATAGGGAGCTCAATAAGCTCACCATTAAAGATAAATTTCCCATTCCTGTGATTGATGAATTATTGGATGAATTACATGGAGAAATTTATTTTACCAAGTTGAATCTTCGTTCAGGATATCATCAAATTAGAATGAAGACTGAAGATATTCCGAAAACAACATTTCGAACTCATGAGGGTCATTATGAATTTTTGGTCATGCCTTTTGGCCTTACCAATGCACCTTCTACATTTGAAGGGTTGATGAATTCCATTTTCAAACCCTTCCTTAGAAAATTTGTGCTAGTATTTTTTGATGATATACTAATCTACAGCAGGTCTTGGAAGGATCAAGTTGAACATGTTGACAGGGTGCTCAAACTATTGCAGGAGAAACAATTATATGCAAAAACATCCAAATGTTTCTTTGGAGTACAAGAGGTGGAATATCCGGGTCATATTATATCTCACGAGGGTGTTAAAGTAGACCCTAACAAAATTAAAGCCATTAAGGAATTGAAAGTCCCCAAGACAATAAAGCAGTTGCGAGGATTTCTCGGGTTAACAGGCTGTTATCGCAAGTTTGTTAAGAATTATGGGAGAATAGCAGCACCTCTAACAACATTATTGAAGAAAGATGCATTTTCATGGACTCCTGAAGAAACTAAGGCCTTTGAACATCTTAAAGAGGCAATGTGCCTAGCACCGGTCTTAGCTACGCCAGACTTCACAAAAACCTTTATTGTGGAATGTGATGCCTCAGAAAATGGAATTGGTGTTGTTTTAATGCAAGAAGGAAGACCCATTGCTTTTGAAAGTCGTCCAATCAAAGGAAAGTATTTACAAAAACCTATTTATGAGAAGGAAATGTTAGTAATACTGCATGCACTAAAGAAATGGCGAACTTACCTAATGGGAAGACACTTCAAGGTAAAAACTGATCATGATAGTCTTAAACACTTTTTGGAACAAATACTATCTTCTAAAGAGCAGCAAAAATGGGTCACAAAGATGTTGGGTTATGACTTTGAAATAATCTACAAAAAAGGAAAGCTTAATGTTGTTGCAGATGCACTCTCAAGAAAGAATGAAGAGGTGGAAGCATTGCTTTGTGCCATTTCTATTATCCAACCAGATTAGATAACCGAAGCAAGAGATGAATGGAAGAAGGACAAAGATGTATGGACACTCATTCAAAAGTTGCAGCAAGATCCTAGTACATCCGATACATTTAGTTGGAAAAATGATTCCTTATGGTACAAAGATCGCTTATATCTTTGTAAGAATTCCCAACTAAAACAAAAGATTCTTCTCGAATTGCACACTTCTCCTTTAGGAGGACACTCAGGATTTTTAAAAACTTACCACAGGGTGAAGAAAGAATTTTTTTGGGATGGACTTAAATCTGATATTCAAAAGTTTGTGGCGGAATGTTTGGTTTTCCAACAGAATAAAGTGGAGACAATTAAGACCCCGGGATTTCTACAACCTTTATCCATTCCAAGTCAACGTTGAGAGGAGATTTCAATGGATTTTATCACAGGTTTACCTAAGTCCGAAGGAAAGAATGTCATCATGGTGGTAGTTGATAGACTTACCAAGTATGCACACTTTTGTGCATTATCTCATCCATTTAAAGCAAGTACAGTTGCTACTACATTTATGGACAAAATTCAAAAGTTACATGGAAGCCCAAGGGTTATTGTGAGCGACAGAGATCCCATTTTTACTGGAAATTTTTGGACAGAGTTATTTTCTTGTTTGGGTACTCAATTAGCTCATAGCTCATCTTATCATCCTCAATCTGATGGTCAAACTGAGATAGTAAATAAATGTTTGGAAGGATATCTTCGTTGTTTTCTATCTGATAAACAAACACAATGGGTCAAGTGGTTACCTCTCGTTGAATGGTGGTATAACACTTCCTTCCATACTGCAGCAAAAATGACCCTATTTATGGCACTTTATGGATATCATCCACCATCCATCACATCATCTTTAAGGGAAAATTCGAAGGTTCAAGCAGTGGAAGATCACATCGAGCATCAGCAAGAAGTTCTCCAACTCTTAAAGGATAACCTGAATTTGGCACAAAATCGAATGAAACAACAGGCAGATCAACATCGCAGTGAGAGAAGTTTCGATGTAGGAGATTGGGTATTTTTACGGCTACAACCATACAAACAAATGTCCCTCAAGCAAGCTAAGAAGGATAATAAATTATCGCCAAAGTACTATGGTCCTTACAAGGTGTTGCAAAAGATTGGCACTATGGCATACAAATTGGAGCTTCCTGCTTCTTCGCGAGTACATCCAGTTTTCCATGTTTCGTGCTTAAAGAAGGTTATAGGTGAAAATCTTCCAGTTCAAACAATATTGCCAGAACTTGATGAGGAAGGAAAATCATATTGGAACCGGAAGCGGTCACGGAAACAAGAACTCGACAACTACGGAATCGATCAATTTCAGAATATCTCATCAAGTGGAAGAACTTACCCACTGAAGATTCTACATGGGAGGATGAGAATTTTATACAAAAGCACCGAGAGCTACTCAAGCGTTGAGGACAACACTTTTTTTGAAGGAGAGGGGCATGTTAGGTTCCTATATTAATAGTGTAGCCCCTTATTATGTTAGTGTAGCCCCCCTTATTGTTATTATTGTACCCCTGTAACCCCCATATTGTTATTATTGTGCCCTTACATTATTATTGTTAGGTCGGCTAGGATTACATTATGGCCCCACTAGGATTATATTGTGGCCCCATGGACTCCTATATATAGAAGGAGGTTTTGTTCATTTGTATCATCAAAGAATTGTTCATTTATGTAATGTATTGGAGGTTGCCCCCTCGAAGTGGCTCATTTCTAAGGCGTTCATATCTCTTTTCTTCTATTTTTGGAGCTGGTTACACAACAGTATCTATGACTTTATCTAAATATGTAAAAATGAATTATTGTATAAAAAGCAAAAAATTGGTTGGTTATCAAACTTCAATGCATGGAAGAAAATGATAGATCTGAAGCTAATTGAAAATGAAGTTATGGGCTTCATAGAAGGATCTACAATTAAAATTCCAAAATAAGACATTCTGGCATATATCAAATACATCTAGGGAGACATAAGAGCCCGAAGGATTCTTATAGAATCCATAAAATACTCTCTCATCCCCTATGTGTCAAAACTAGAATCCTCAAAAGAAATATATGATAAATTGGTGGAACTGTTCTCGAAAGGTTCTACAAAGGAAATACTATCCCTGAGACAAAAACTATACAAATTGAGAATGTCCAAGGAAGGAATAATTCCATATCTGATGGAGATTTTTGCAATACGAGAACAACTGCTGAAGTTGGGAGAGGTAATGTATGATAGAGAAATACTCACTATGGTAAAAAATGTCTTACCGAAAGAATGAAGAGGTTCCACTTCCAACATAGATGGGAGAGAAGAATCCATGCCATTCCAAAGTATTGGTAATATAGAATAATAAATATTGATAGAAGGATCAAGAGAAGGGAATCAAGCCTTTGCCGCCATGTCCGGGAAGAAAGGAGGATTCGGTAATTTTTGTCCTCAGAATAAGAAGATAAATGTGGACAAAGCACGATGCTTTGTATGTAATGATCTTGGGCATTATAAAGGAGATTGTCCTAAATTTAGAAAGGACAAGAGGAAAAAGAAAGAAGCCCATGTCTCAGATATAAGAGAAGAACCTGATGAAAATAAATCTAAGAAAGAAGAAGCGAGGGATCTCAACTATGATTAGGATAATCTTCTCCTTTAAGTGATTTCTGTTGGTTTTAAAATAGTATGATAGGAAGAAATGCATATTATAGCATCATGATAAAAGCATGGTAGGAGCTCTTGGCGTAGCAGCTCCGGGGAAAACCTCTTTGATAACAATTATGATGGAAGGGAGTCATTAAGATCAAGGGTCATCATGGAAACATAATTCTGGGATGTAATGACATATGAATAAATCAGGTCAAGGGAATGAAGCTCTTCATTCTAGTAAATCTGCTACAGGATGACTTAAATGACAAAGGTATGAGGTATGTATATATTTATATGATGACACTGGATGCTGTTAATTCATGTAATATGGTTGCAGGTAATGGACTTCCATATTTAGAATTATGATCTATGAAGGAGGATCTCTCGGTGCATTGACAGATGAAATCAACATAATATATTCTCCTGGAATGTGAGGTGGTTGTACATGAACGAGGAACTAGAAAATTTGTAAGTTCCTGGGAATAAGGAATGTGTTGAAAGGAAGAGATCATGAAATGTAACTATGCAAAGAGGAAGTTATCATCCAGAAGCCAAGAAGATGTGACTAGGAGATCTCCTGGGAGGATATGTAGACTTTGATAGAAGTCTGATAAAAAATAAGACCCTTCACAAAACATATCATTAGGATATGTGTCAATTTGAATAAAGGATGCCGATTCCTATAGGAAGATGTCATGGTGAAAGATCATCATTGAGGTAACTTTTGTTTTTAAAAGTTCATATGTATATGTTTATCTAGATGAATTTGTGTAGCGCTGCTAATCATGAGAAAGGATGTATTATCCTTGGAGATGATTTGAAGGAAAGCAACATGGAATAACGGTGTGCCAAATGAGAAAGACTGATGAATCACTTTATGATAGTGGACATGACTCGTGACTGAAAGTGATGGATGATTTATGCCCTATGAAGCCAAAAGTTGAAGATTCCTCAATATTTAAATCCATGGCATTGAGGGGAGGAATTATTCATGAGTAACTAGATTGCTGCTACATGACCCTGGTTGAGAGGGAGCTTGGTGGTAAGTTTATTGCTTGGAAGAAACTTGAAGTATGTCCTTCCTGTGTTGAGAGGGAGTGATGTATGTGATTCTCTATTACATGTTGTTGAGGCTACTTTTTGTCTATTCTTCATCACCTCCTTAGCCCCTTTTGGCCTAATTTTGACACCTATATACTCTCTTTTTCCTCTCCTAAATCCCTAAAATGGCCAGACCTTCATCAACTATGGTTTAAGATAAAAGCAGTACAAGTAGAGTTGTTTTCACTATTCTATAGCTAGTATTAGGCATTTTTAGTGATATACTATTTGTTAACTTACCACTATGGGCAGAGCGATGGATATCTTGCAGGATCTGTTTGACTTGGAGGAAGTTATGTCCCTTCAACCATCCTACAATGGATATGCTAGCATAAGAAGCTCCAGCTCAAGCCCCAACTCAGCAAATTCAATGTCCTTCCAACACCTTGACATAGTCAAGAGTGGTGAAGGGCCCGCTGTCCACTCTATGCATGGTGGAGTTCGATTGATTAAAATTAGGACCTTTTTTTCCTTATAGCTGCAAGCAGTTGGTAATAGAGAACTGATAGTGTAAATTAGGACAGGGTAATGCTAATTTTGTGGATTCCATATCTCTGGTCTCCAACGCCCTACCATGTAATGAAACTGCTACTAATTTTGCAACTTAAGCATGCCTATAAAGGCAGAGACTCGCATTTTGAAAAGGAGGTTAATATACTACATCTTTCAGCTGTCAATTTACATTGTGCTTGGTGTTCTAGAGCAGAAGTCGAATTTAAATGCTGGTGTGTTCTTGATTGATTGAAGATTGCCGTGGGTGTGATGAATCTCTGAAAAAAATTGCTGTAGGTGTAAGTTAGTCTGTAATCAATGCTTCCTCGGGTGTGGCAAGGGCCCACCACAGCCGGTTCAGCCCAGTAGAATTAGTTAGAGGTAATTCGTAGACACTGTGTGGTTAAATTCCTGATTGCAGCATTGATTATTTTTGCAGATCAATTTTTTTTAGTTTTGTTGAGATTGCAACAAGATGATGAGCTTAGTGGAAAGAAGTCGCCTTCACTAAGTGGGCCCACAGGCTATTTTTTGGCGCAAAGTCTATTTTTAGACATATGGATCATGTTCTATGAGTTGCAGGTTGCTATTTGTGGATGGTTGGTCAAGTCAGAAAAAAATAGATGGACTTCTATTTTTAGACATACTGGGCGGAATCTATTTTTAGATTGCCAGTCTAAAAATAGATATGTCGAATATTATTAGCTCTTAATAATATTTGGACAATAAACATTATCTTATTCTCTTGGAGCACTTCAGTTAAGTGCACAGATGTGGCACAGGAGCTGACAGAAGGAATTACGCTATTCCTGAGGGTTAAGTGGAGCTATTGCATGGATACTTCAGTTAGAACTCATGTGAGAGAGTTTGGTGGAGTTGATTGAGGAAGTTAATGGAGTTGTGTTAAGTTTAACTAATATAAACATAGTTGAGCTAGTTGTATCTAGTCTAACTGATTGATACACTAGTGAGAGTGGTGTGAATTGATTAATAATTAATTCACTAATTATAAACTCATTAATCAACTAAAGAATACATCAGTTAACTTCAGTGCATGGACAGTTTCAGTGGAGACCAATGGAGAGATAGGTGAAAGCGCAGTGTGACTATCAGTTGTGACTATACTATTGCATGATTTGCAACAACCAGTGATTGGAGAAGCCAATGAGGATTGCGCAGTACAAGCCAGGTGGTTCGAAGTTATTTATGAGCCATTCTTTAGCATTGATTACGCAATAGAGGCTGGCTATCAGGTGGCAGAGATTGGAGCATGTGTTTTGCCAGATCTACCTTGATTAGTGTGTGGAAATTGGAGATTGTATTGAGAGCTTGTGAGGAGCTTTGTATAATGATTGTTACATGATCTCTATGACATATAATGTACAGATAGTTGGGGGTTTTCAGCCTTAAGCTCTCCCATGAAATACTGTGTTCATATGTGTGATTTTTTATGGTTTTAATGTGCACATGCAATTGATTTTATTTCCGAAATTAATGATCAATGGTAGAAGAGATTTTGTATTGTGCATGAAGTTAAAATAGTGTTTGATCAAGAGAATCTTGGTGAATAATATATCAGTTATTCAAATTTCTACAAGTTTGATTTACATTTGCCGGAGTTTCAAAGATTTGAAGTGTAGAGTTAATTAAATTGTGAAAATCGATTTGTTTTAGTTTGATTTACATTTGCCGGAGTTTCAAAGATTTGAATTGCAGAATTAATTGGTTGAGAAATCGATTTATGTTTAGCATAGTTTACCTTTGTTGAAGTTTCAAGAATTTGGTGATTTAAATTGCAGAGTTAATTAGTTGTGACAATCGATTTATGCTTGATTTACATTTGCCAAAGTCCCCAAGAATTCATTGATCTGAATGTATGAATGCATAGTTAATTGAATTTACGATTTGGTTTGGCTTGATCCATGTTGTTGGAGTTCAGATATCATTAGTTTAAATCGTAGAATTCACTGTCTTTGAAATCGAATTGTGTCTCGGTTTGATTCAATTGCTGTGGTGCATGAACATCAATTGATTTAAATGCCAGATGGCAATTGCTTTCAAAAGTCAATCTTGAGAAATTGGTTAATTCATATGCTGTAGTGTTAAATTCCAAAATTGCATGATTGGATTCGTAGAAGAGCAATCTCAGCACTAGTGAAACGTTGCCATAAGGGGAAATTGCGTAGCTCCTGGATTTGATTGGCAATATCATTATAATTATAACCAAATTTGATTGCTTCCATATAAATTACGTTCTGATAGATTGAGCATTGCTCAAGAAACAGAGCTTGGGTACATACCCCCATCAGCCCTAGAGAACAAGTTGCTGTGTGAGAGGTAGACCCTTGGTTTGTACACACTAAAATTTAATCTTTCTGCTAAATAAGCTAGGGTGAAACATGCATGACTAAGATCAACTCCAGTGAAAGAACATAGACTAGATTGCAAAGAAATTCGATAATTGTTGTTTTTATGTGTGCTGAATAGTCCCGCACATTGAGTGACCTGTAGATGTGCATAGCCCAGATTGGTGCCACAGTGGTAGCAGAGAATTGTCATGATTTTGTTTGGATCCTTTTCATGTTGATTTAAAGAAGCAGTGTTGGTTTGCATTTGAATTCTAGCTTACTGTTACTTAAAAGATCCACATAGAAGTATGAAATAGAGAGTGACACGGATAGATTCTTTTGAGGTCTCAGTCAAGACATCTTGTGTCCAGGGTGTTGATTAGGTAAAGAGAATAGATAATGCATAGAGTAGTTTCAAGAAGAGAGCTTTATCCATTCCTTTGGCATACTTAAAACGATGTTTACAGTTTTGCCTTGTTTGCATGAGATTAGGGTTCGCAGTAGGGTCAAGTTGCATTAGTAAAAGTGTGTATTCCTTTGAAAAGAGAGTTTTAACTTGCTTGGACTGATGTTTGAATTAGTGTACTAGATTCCACAATTCCAATCCACAAGAGTGACGAAAGAATTAAACCCTTGCAACCTGATTCGAAAGCAATCATTCATTGAAAATTGAAACCTTCTTGCAAGTTCCAGAGGGTGATTATATAATTGCCCATGATAATGCATGTGAGCTAGACAACTGTGAAATTCAAGAATTAAATTCACCTTTGTCTTTGTTTTATATCTTGATGCGGCATGTGTTGATTAAATTCATGAAATTTCCCTGTTGAAGAATGTCCATTGTAATAGAAGCCTAAGTAACCTTGCCCAAGCATAATTGGAAATTTGATAAAAGACAACTGTAATTCAAAGGTGATCCCCAGAGAACAATTGTGCATTCCGATAGCTTGAGTCTGATTCAGTTTGGTTTGCAAAGTGGAAATTGTAAAATTAAATCTGCTAGAAGTATATATATAAATGGGTTGGCTAGATATGAAAGATTGAAGGCTGTCATGACTGAAGTTTGTGTGTAAGATTGATATCCAAACCAGTGTGATATTACAGTTCTCCACTTAACCCTAGTATAGTGAAACTGGCATGGAGTGTTGTTATTAGAAATAATTCGAGATACCATTTGTAATTGCAAGTTTGCTGTGTGAGTGTGGGATCATTGATAGGTTCATTCAGATTAGATAATTACTTTCAAGTGTGACCTCCAAAGAGCATAATTAGGGTTTTTTGAGATTTCTCTTCAAGCAGTGAGTTATTGTTGTTGTTGATTGGTAATGGTTTTGATTTCAGACTTAATGCTTAGATAGATAGAATGAGGATTTCCAACTAGAATTGCTGATTATTTCTATGAATTGATTTATTTTCAAGGTGTGTGTTTATAGATGTTTTTGTGTGTCTCAATTCTTGAATTAAATAACATAAGGAATCATGCAAAATTCGACTCTAAGAGATAAATATTGAGAGTGCAGTACAAATCGTGTTTACGAGTCCGGATTGGTACATAAATATTGGTGAATTAATTCGACAGTTATTTCACACAACACATGTGCAATGCACTAGACCCGAACTAACAACCGTAAGTCTTAGAGAAGGCCATGTGAAGAGAATTGAGAGACACATCATTCTGGTCTTCACCTGGAAGACAGAATGGAGGATTGGGTAATCATCTGGCATTTGATACTCTTTGAGAATGAGATAGGGAATTAAAGATAAGAGTAGTCGAGGACCGATATTCTTTGAGGGTTGGCTACCCAAGAGAACAATAGTCCAAGAAGGTCATACTCTGGGAACACCTAGGTGGGGTATGTACCTTGGAGAGACAATGACTATGGTATCTATTATTCATGTGCATCACTAGCATTGTAGCCCATTGTCTCGTTGAGAGATGGGGCTGTTAGTCAAGGCCTTGCACTAGGAAAGTGTTGGTTGATATGATGTTATACATATGTGATTACCAATCTGATTCTTCTTATGAGATTCTTTAGTTTGAAAGTGACCATGTACCTGTATGAATACCTCCCTAGTTAAGATGGAGTGTTGGAAAGTGTAACTAGGTCGGTCTTCATATTGGCATTGTAATTATGTATTTATGTAAAGAAGAAGACAAATAAAATAAAATGTATTTTTTGTTGTACTTGCTTCATGGGTTTCATGAGAAATATTTTATTATAGAATTCTTCTTGATGTATATTAGGGTTGTCTTCTAATTACAATTTTAATTAAGTGTCTAGTAAACAAAGAGTCTAGTCATCAATATATGCTCCAGACCTTGTCACAAATCCTTGAAGAAATGGCTATGGACAACCTTCATCAACGTTGGAATATAAGCTTCAAATACAGTGAAGAAATGCCTCATTAAATTATGGAGTAAATACACTTCATGTAGGCCTATATATCAGTAACTAAATTAAGCCTACCCACTAGCTGAATGGTCAGCCTGAAGGCAGAGATGACACCACTATATAAACTCAGAATCTGTAGATCATTTGCAGTGTACAGGAATGTGGATCTCTCTGAAACATAAGTGCAGATAAGTGTGGATTCTTCTGAGGCTAACTGCGGACTAAAGGCAAGAATAGAAGTGCAGATAACATTGAACTCAAGTGCGGATTACACTGAACTCATGTGTGGATTTCTCTGAGTATAAACTGCGGATTTCAGGAAGTTTGTCTACGGTGTTAATTGCAAATTTATCTAAAGTTATCACAACACCTATTTCAGATCTTAGAGAAAGGAGAATTTGCGGATATAACACTGCTGTACTACATATTATTTTGTGTTTCCAGAGCTGAGCAAAGGTCCTGAAATATAAAGTTAAGGGTAGTCGGTTCAAAGGAAGAGTTTGATAATAAGTTAGACTACAAATTAGTATGTTCCTACATTTCATGAAGTGATGACAATGATCATAAGAAGAAAGCAGTCTTAAAGGTAAGTAAGAGTGAGGAAGGTAAATCTGTGATTTACCTTCCTAAATACAATACAGTTGCAAGTCTATGCAAGGTGAAGATAATTCAATCCCAATATTTGACTGAGCAATAAGAAGTGAAATTTGGAGACCGAGTTCTCTAGTACTAGTGCAGAAAAGTGCATATTGTTGAAGAAGAGAAGAATCAAGTTTGAAAAGGTAGTGACAAGGTCTTGGAGGCATTCCTAGGTCAAGGGTCTGAGTCTAGGCCATCGTACTTGTCATTTGAAGATCTATAAGAATAATTCTTTGTGGGTTTTCCTCTCCAAGAGGGAGAGGTTTTGCCTTGGCTCTAGGAGTCTAATTTTGTGTCTCGTGCATTTTGATAATTGACTTGATGAAAGACTAACTAATATAAAGAAAATAAGACACAAGTAACTCAAGTAAGTTCACAAATAATTATCGAGAAGAGAATTTGAATTAAACACCAGCCCTCTAAATTCTCAACATAAGAGACTTGTGAATATGGAACAACTTCCAATGAAGCTCTAATTACTCCTGCATTAGCAACCCCATTGGGGAAATGGTGTAAAAAAATAAATAAAATAGTGTAATCTAATTATTATAAGTTTTTTTTGGTCAATTTTGTTATTTTGTTCTATGTTTGGTAGGGATTTTTTTAGAATATTAAGTTTGAGTGTCCTAGGATTTTTTATGAGGCTAAATCAAGTTATGCATTCTATTGTCACTCCTAGAGACAGCCTAGAGTTGTGATAGACCAGTGCCTAGGACATCTTAGCATAGCAAGGAGCGTATAATATAATGTATGAAGTTGTCAACTTCAGCTCACATGCTATCTCCTGTAAACAGGGAAATAAACTAGAATGGGACTAAGACCCTCAGAAAATGACACAAAGAAAGGGATACTACAGAGGAAAAGTGCATAAATCTAATACGAAAGAAACAAACAATTCAGAGACAGTTTACTACAAAGCGGGCTGATTCAGAAATACTTCACAGACATAAGTTATCAGAAGATGTATGTAGTGAATGAAATGTAGGGGAGATATTAGTTAACATTGAGCTGATACCCAGATATACAATAGCACCATGCATGGGCTTACCAATCTAAGAATCCATACATGATAATAGCATTTTAAAAGCACCCTCTCAAAGAGACTAATATAGCAGAAGTATGGTTAGCTGAATAATGGAACAAAATATCATGCATGAGCCATATTTAAAGCGCTTGACTGATCCGAGCATGGGCATCAACTAGGATGAATCCATACCAAAAATCAGTGAGCCACTCACATTCCAAAACATGATACAAGAAAGATGGATGAAATGAAATGTTCTATTAATATAACACATAAGAGAAAAGGTTACACACTATGAAATACCAAAGACCAGAATCCTCTTTAACAGATAGAACTCCTCCTCACTGAGACCCTATGGGCTTTGAGCCTCCATACGAGAACTTTACAAAATGTATAAAAAAATCCTTTCATTGCATAGTTTTCTGATAAAATCTCGAACCCTTCATAATCTGTTCGTTGAGGTTTTTATAGGAAACAAAGAAGACTCATAAAGAAAGTGGGTGATGAAAATTTAATTGTATCATTAAAAAAAAATGGCGGAGACGTTCACGCCCATACTGCTGAATGGTTCTGAAGTGCTGCATGTATTCTGAGGCCGACGTTCTGAAATAAATGCACTGGATGAAGATCTCTTTAGGAACACGGTAAAGGAGTAAAATCATATAAACAATATGTCCTTTCCTGAAAGAAAATGGTGCTGAAAAGAAAGCCTTGATATATTTTTTCTTGTGCCTTGTACCCTCTGCCTTCCCAATCCGAATTAAGCTTTAAAATCTTCAATGCCGAATGTTGAATTCCTCAATCATCCACTGATCTTCCTCTGTTGCTCCATTAATGTTTTCATCTGTGAAATCGGCACCTTGAATGTCCCTGCAGGGTTTGACAGATTTTAACCCCACTTCTTTAATGGAAGTCTTATCGATTTGCCTTCCCGGGGTTTTCTTCATAATTCAGTTCTGAAAACTGGTCCTTTGATGTGCTCTGCTACTGCAATCAAGACTGCAAATTACAATAGTTTTCCATCGCTAAAACCCTGCAAAATCCACAAACTTGTTAGAAAAACCGGGCACAAGGATGGTGGACGTGGCAGGGTCAATGAAAATGGTGCTGCAGACATGGTGAAATGGTGGAACGATGCAGGGTGGCGGAGATGCAGCATAGCAATGGTGAATGGACTGACGAAAGGTTTTGACGTAAAACATTAAAATCTGAACTATGGATGGAATATATGAATGGTGGAGGAAAAAGGCAATAAACACGTGGATCGGTGACGGGTGGACGTACGAAAGACTATATGGAAAGGATGACGTGGAGTGTTGGCCGTGGGATCAGTCAACGGCGGGGATGATGAAATCTTGACCGTCCGATCTCAAGAGGAGATTGACAGCTAAAAGAACGTCAAGAGCGATGGACAGTGGGCCAGGGGTGTATTTTCCATGGATTAAAACTCGTGCAGTTTCGAAGCGCAACGACCGTCAGATGAAGACCTCCAGATCTGACGGCTGACAGCGATATTGGTGCGCATATTTTGCCGAACAATAGCCTGCAATGAACAACGGTTTTGGAGCCATACGCAGGGACACGCGGCAGACAGTGTATGGAATCACTGGCCAAACGAGAATTACCGCCCACTGTCGGAGGGCGGTGCGATAGATACCACCTGGTTTTGGAGTATCGCGTTGCGGGGACCACCAGGGCAAGGGAGATACGGACCGTCGGATTTACGGGTGAAAGTACGGCTGAGATGTGGTTTGGGCGATGAACGGAGTGGGCCACGGGCGTAGTGGAGTATTGCGAATGCCGTTCGATCTGTACAGATCAACGGCCGAGGGCGTGCCCGATATTCATATGCGATAGGCGCCTAGTGTTTTTGCGCCTGGTTCCAGCACTGGGTTATGTGGAGGAAACGACTGAGGGGCTAGGGCCGAGAGGGGCTAAGCCTTGAATATTTTTAAATGTGTATTTTCGGCCCTTTTATGCAATTTTGAGGCGGGAAAAGGGCAACGATAGGCAGTAAGAGGATTACTTAGGCTATCAAAAGAATTTTGAAGGGTTCAAATGGAATGGCCTGCCAAAAATTTAATAGGATGTTGACATGGTCAACATCGGCTCCATCTGGGGACGACACGCTCATCCCTGGATGTGTCGAGAACCTCGCAGACCATCAGATAATCTTCTATACAGACTTCCGCTCCTCAACACCTCTGATTTTCACTTTATGATTCATCACGACACCCACATCATTCAAACAAAAATGAAACAACAAACTAATATACAATATAATACACCAGGCTTTCTCCGCCTGAGTTAGAACTGGAAATAGGGTTTAAGGGATTGACCATTTACAGGGGCATCCAGCAAGTCGCCCTGTAAATTCTCCAACCTGAAATTATTATTGCCCCCCTGTTCCACAATTTTGAAAGGACCAAACCAGAGGGGGTCGAATTTACCATGTTTTCCCTTCTTAGCTCTCCGAATATCCCATCTGAGCACTAGATCACCGATTTGCAGATTCCTGTCTTTAGCATGCTGATCGAAAAGGTATTTCATCTTTTCCTGATATTCCGTCAACCTTTGATTTACCTGATTGCGTGTTTCTTCCAATTCCACCAACTGGTTTATTCTCCTGATCATATCATCTGGCTCTTCTTGGCTTTCCTGCATGAATCGAGCTACTGATAGGGCTAATTGAATGGGAAATACTGCTGCCCTCCCATGTACCAGTTCATATGGGGATCTCCCAGTTGCTCTCTTGTTGGTAATTCTATTGGCCCACAGAGCAAATTTCAATTGGAAATCCCAATTCCTCTGATTCTCATTTATAGTCTTCTTCAATGCCATCACCAGGGTTTTATTGGAAGACTCTGCCAAGCCATTTCCCTGTGGATAATAGGCTGTAGAGTGACTTAGTGTGATGTTGTACTGATGACAGAAGCTTACTAACTTTGTAGATTTGAAGGCTTGTGCGTTATCGGTCACTATTCTAGCAGGACAGCCAAACCTGGATATGATATTCTCTTTCATGAATTTTATTATTACTGCATCTGTAGCATTCCTTGCAGGTATGGCTTCCACCCATTTAGTGAAATAATCAGTGGCCGTTAAAATCCACTTATGTTGACCACTTGATGGAGGATGTATTTCACCTATAAAATCAATTCCCCACTGTTTGAATGGTTCATCTACGTGCACAGGAATCATGGGCAGAGGTGCTAACTTCTGCCTTTCAGCAAATTTCTGACATTTTTCACATGCTCTAACCTGAGCAAAAACATCTCCAAAAAGCTTGGGCCAATAAAAACCAACCTTCAGGATTTTGTGAGTAGTGGCCCTCCAACTGTAGTGACCCCCACAGATTCCTTCATGAAATTCAGCTATAATAATCCCTACCTCATCCTCTGTGAGACATAGCAGTAAGATACCCAAGGGATCTTGACAGTATAGCCGGCCATTGGCGACTATATATTTCTGTGATTTCAATCTTAGTGTTCTGTATTTAGCCTTATCACAGCTTGGAGGGAAACTGAGTGTGAGGATATATTCTACTATCTCTTTTTACCACAGGCTGGTGAGGTACTTTAGATGTGCTTCTGGAGTAGCTACTCCAATTCCCTGCCGCTCTTCTTGCTCTTCAGATTCCTCACCTGCTATAATGGACAAATTTATGCTCAGAGCTTGATAGTTTGATTCAGATAACATTTTAGCAAGCCCCTGTCCTTTGATAAGCTTAGTAGGGCGGATTTCTAAGTCATACTCCTGTATTTTAGCAATCCACTTACCTCTTTTTCCTTCACTATCCCCCTGAATAAGAATATCTTTTACAGCAGCTGCAGGCACAAATGCAGTGATATGGGACTGTAAGATATATACGCGAAATGATTTGAGGGATTTCACTAGGGCGTATGCTTGCTTTTCCAATATGTTGTATTTTAATTCTGTATCACGGAGCACTTGACTGAAAAAGGCAATAGGCTGCTCATACCTCTCCGCATTTTTCTGCAATAAAACTCCTGCTATTGTATGAGGTGATGCAAAAGAAAAAATCATGAAAGGTTTATCATAATCTGGTCCAGCTAGCACAGGAGCTTCTGCAAAAGTATTTTTTATCCTGGTAAATGCCTCTCATGATTCCTGGGACCATTTAACTTCATTATTCTTCTTCAACATGTCTGTTATATGCCTAACTATCTCAGCATAATTAGGGATAAACCTTCTCAAGAAATTAATGCACCCCAGGAATACCTGCACTTCCTTTTTATTTATGGGGAAAGAAATACCATTTATAACCTCTACCCTCTTAGGATCTATCTTCACCCCATCTTTAGTCACAATGTGTCCCAAAAGTTTACCCTCTTCTAAAGCAAACCTTCTTCATTTCTCAAAAGTTCTACGCATATGCTCAATGTGCTCAGTATCATTCTTGGAAAATATAGTGATATCATCGAGGTAGACCACCAGGAATTTATCTTGTTCCCCAAAAAAAGCAATGTCCATGGCCCTCTGAAAAGTGGCCCCTGCATTAATCAATCCAAAAGGCATCCTGGCATACATAAATGTACCCCACGGTGTGGTGAAAGCAGTCTTCTTTTGATCCTCTGGAAGTACAGCCACCTGGTTATAACCAGAGAACCCATCTATCATTGACATCCTAGACGCTCCAACCACTCTCTGCAAGATGTGATCCATCTTAGGTAGTGGATAATTATCTTTTAAGGATGCTCTATTTAAATTTCTAAAATCCACACACAACCTTATTTCTCCATTCTTCTTTCATACAGGGACAAGGTTTGCCACCCATTCAGAGTACCTTAGTGGTACAATTATTTTGGTTTTTAGCAGCTTCTTGATTTCCTTCTCAATAGAAGGCAGCAGCAGGGAATTTATTTGTCTCAGCTTCTGCTTATGGGGCTTTGCATCTGCCTTCAATGGAATTTTGTGCTGCATAATACTGATATCAAAATTTTTTAAGTCCTGATAGGACCATGCAAACACATCTCTGTAAGACTGGAATAATTTCTGATATAAATTTTTATATTCTCCAGGGATATTTCTGGACAGTTTTACCATCTTGGGGTCAGCCTCTGTACCAAGATTCAGGTCTTCTACCTGATTTTCTTCTACCACTTTGCCTGGCTGCGGTGGGACATCATTTTTGTCAAATAATATTTCTAGAAGCACCAGCCCTCTAGGTATTATGTTTCCCTTTAACTGCAACACCTCACTACCTGCCAATTTATTCTCCCAATTTCTTTCTGCAGTATCTTCAGATTCAACCTCTTCATCATCATCAATCTCTATATTGGAGAATTCTCCTACTGTTTCCAGGAATCTCTTCATCTGTTCTTCATCCTAAAATACCTGCCAGTGCTTGATGTTATCTGGGATTGACGGTTGATAACGCACCTCAACTTCATACCTTAAAAGAGGGTTCTGAGGTGGTCGAAATGTACTAGCAGCCAAAGCAAGGGAATCAACCATCCTATTTTGTTCTCGGGGCATGAACTGGATATTGAATGCCAAGAAGAAATTTTCTACCATGTCCCAAACATCATTCCTATAAGCCCTTAGCCTAGGATGTTTGGTCTGACACTGATTCCTGACTTGCCTGACCACCAGTTCTGAATCTCCCAGAAATATTAAGCTTTGTATGTTCATATTATTGGCTGTTTGCAATCCTAACATAAGTGCTTCATATTCAGCCACATTATTAGTAGCCTCATATTCTAGTTTGAAATACAGAGGGACCCATCTTCCTGTAGGAGAAATCAATAATATTCCAGCTCCATTACCTTCCTTTGAATTTGCTCCATCAAAATAGAGTGTCCAGATTCCTGATCCAAAGCCCTCTGAGGGCTGCTCAACCTTGATCTGACAAAAGGATGGTTCATGAGCATAATCTTGATCTTCTTCCAGCATCAAGCATGAGAAATCTCCTTCTTTACTATAGACTGGTGAATTTTCAGAATTGTCAGCCTTAGTCACCATCTTGACAAATCTAGTCTCCCTGTACAACCTCCTTTCTTGGCCACCAAAAACTGGGATAGTGGCATATGTTAAATCCATCTTGAGTGATCCACCGATTTTTTTCCCCAGGACCTTGACAGCAACATACCAAAACGAGTTGCGATGTCAACCACCACGATGTCCATTACCACACTTTTTGCTGGGATTTGGGCCAAATTGACCACCAAATCCTTGATCATCCCCAAGCATTTAACTATTTTGGAGTCAAATGAATAGAGGTCTTTGTATGGACGGGTGATTTGTAGTCCTAGTTGTTCCATGACTAACAGAGGCATAAGATTGTGGGAAGCTCCAGAATCTAGCATACAGTTATGTAGTAGCAGGTCATGAATCACTAGAGACACATAGAAGGGAGGAGTAGAGGGATCTAACTCCTCAACATTTGGGCCAAAGACTACCATGGGTATTTCTTCTTGAAGGTTGAGACTATCTGGGATGATTGGTGCTTCTGGAGGGAGCATGAAAGAGGTGACTTGAGATTGATATGCTGGCTGTTTCAACATTTCAGTCAAAGGGACCGGGATTTTGACCTTTTCGAGTTCCTTTTGCAGACTGAAAGCAGGAGGGGACTTTTCTATCACAACCTCTTTTGATTCTTTATTTTCAGCTGGGGGCTTGACTTCCTTAGACAAAGGCTTGACATTAGGGGGAATGACTTCTTTTGAAGAGGAAGGAATTTGATCACTAAACTGCAAAGGTTTGTTTAGAGGTCCCTTACCTTTGTTTGTGGCTTTCTACATTGTTGACTCCTCCTGAGCAGGTGCTTCCTTCTGATGTGACTCTTCTTCTTGCTCTTGAGTAAGAGTTCTCTTCTTAGAAGATCTGAGGTCATATCTTCTGTTGATCTGTGCCAATTGTTTACAACAGTGATCAATCTCTGAGTCTTTCGTGTCTCTAGCCTTTTCTTCTTCTTGCAATGAGCATTCCTCTTCTTCCCTATCTGAGAAAGCAAGATTTTCATCCTCCAATCCATAGGCAGTATCTCCAGTGGGATCATCTTCTGGACCTTCCAGGTACAGTGGGTGTGGTACCTGATCCTGTTGCTCTTTTGATTCCCTTGGCAATATTTGTAGGAGTGGTCTTCTGTACTGAGGATTGTAACCTCTGTTTGGAGCATTCTGGAAATTCTTGAAGGCTGAGTTCTTGGCTTCCAATTCAAGCTTGACCATTTTCTTAATCAATTTGCTCATTTCTTCAATTTTGTCTGAGTCTCTGTCCTGACCAGAAGTGGATACCTCCTCTTTGCCTCTTCTTTTGGTATCTTGTTCAACTTTTCCCTTTGATTTACCAGTGGAGGCAAAGTTTGCTTCCAGCTCTAGTGCATCTGCCTGAGCATCATCTAGAGTAGCAGGCTTTCTTTCTCTGAGAGAGAAACCAAACTCCGAATCAAAGGCTGCTACAAAAACGACTTTAGCAGCAGTTTGATCAGGTTTCATATCAACAGGGAGACTTAGATATAGTTTATTAAATCTCTTGATAAATTCTGATACTCCTTCATTGTGTCTTTTCTTTAGTGTATTGAACTCAATGAGACAATTTCCATGATCTTTCTTCTCTCCCCATTTCCCGAGAAAAGTGTCTTCCATGTTATCCCAGGTGGTAATAGAACGGCCAGCCAATGTATTAAACCATTTTCGAGCTTCACCATCAAGAGATTGCACAAACAGTCTTAAGACCACATCTAAATGTTCAACATTAAAGTTCTCTGCAAAGGAGCAGAAAGTCTCAAGATGTTTTTGAGCATCAATCTCGTTTTCCCCATTGAATCCGGGCAAGATCTTCAGATAATCCTGGGGCATATCATTCAACACTTGGGGTAATGCCAGGGGAGCACATTTATTCATCAAGAAGGCCGGAACATTGGCCATTGGAGGGGGTGGAGGTAGTGCAATAGTTTTATGAGTAAGAGGAGGAGGAGGAGGAAGTGGAGTATGAATAATAATAGGAATATACTCAACTACAGCTTGAGGTGTTGAGGGGAATAATGGTCTGTTAACAACAGATATTTCAGTGACTTCCTTGACCTCTTCGACCTCAGGAGTGGGATGATAATTATCTTTATATTGGACACCCCCTCGTGGTGGGATATCTGAATAGTAATAATCACTGTCTCCCACGGTGGAGTTGGGATCTGGCACTTGAGCTTCTTGAGAAGAAGAGGATGGAAAGTCCTCAATAGAAAATTCAGGGATTTCAGAGCAAACTCATTTTCTTTCCCTCCAATTTCTTCTATGTATGATATTTTCAGGGTCAGACACTGAAGGTGTCTTTGGCTTAGACGTATCTGACCTCAGGTGTGGCTTACGAGGAGCCAGTACTGCAAATAGATTTATCAAATGAACAAATGTGGAGTCGCCAAGGTGAGGGATCTACAACTCTCAACTCTCCGTACTCACCTATTTGAAGAGTGAATTAGATTTTGTCGAGGCCCAGGGATTTTAAAATTTCTCAACTTCGTTCCCCAGCAACGGGGCCAGAAAGATGTTGTCGCTCCTAGAGACAGCCTAGAGTTGTGATAGACCAGTGCCTAGGACATATTAGCATAGCAAGGGGCGTATAATATAATGTATGAAGTTGTCAACTTTAGCTCACATGCTATCTCCTATAAACAGGGAAATAAACTAGAATGGGACCAAGACCCTCAGAAAATGACACAGAGAAAGGGATACTGCAGAGGCAAAGTGCATAAATCTAATATGAAAGCAACAGACAATTCAGAGACAGTTTACTACAAAGCGGGCCGATTCAGAAATACTTCACAGACATAAGTTATCAGAAGATGTATGTAGTGAATGAAATGTAGGGGAGATATTAGTTAACATTGAGCTGATACCCAGATATACAATACCACCATGCATGGGCTTACCAATCTAAGAATCCATACATGATAATAGCATTTTAAAAGCACCCTCCCAAAGAGACTAATATAGCAGAAGTATGGTTAGCTGAATAATGGAACAGAATATCATGCATGAGCCATATTTAAAGCGCTTGACTGATCCGAGCATGGGCATCAACTAGGATGAATCAATACCAAAAATCAGTGAGCCACTCGCATTCCAAAACATGATACAAGGAAGATGGATGAAATGAAATGTTATATTAATATAACACATAAGAGAAAAGGTTACACACTATGAAATACCAAAGACCAGAATCCTCTTTAACAGAGAGAACTCCTCCTCACTGAGACCCTATGGGCTCTGAGCCTCCATACGAGAACTTTAAAAAATGTATACAAAAAGCCTTTCACTGCATTGTTTTCTGATAAAATCTCGAACCCTTCATAATCTGTTCGTTGAGGTTTTTATAGGAAACAAAGAAGACTCATAAAGAAAGTGGGTGATGATTATTTAATTGTATCATTAAAACAAAATGGTGGAGACATGCACGCCCATACTGCTGAATGGTTCTGAAGTGCTGCATGTATTCTGAGGCCGACGTTCTGAAATAAATGCACTGGATGAAGATCTCTTCAGGAACACGGTAAAGGAGTAAAATCATATAAAAAATATGTCCTTTCCTGAAAGAAAATGGTGCTGAAAAGAAAGCCTTGATATATTTTTTCTTATGCCTTGTACCCTCTGCCTTCCCAATCCGAATTAAGCTTTAAAATCTTCAACGCCGAACGCTGAATTCCTCAATCATCCACTGATCTTCCTCTGCTACTCCATTAATGTTTTCATCTGTGAAATCAGCGCCTTGAATGTCCTTGCAGGGTTTGACAGATTTTAACCCTGCTTCTTTAATGGAAGTCTTATTGATTTGCCTTCCTGGGGCTTTCTTCATAATTCAGTTCTGAAAACTGGTCCTTTGATGTGCTCTGCTACTGCAATCAAGACTGCAAATTACAATAGTTTTCCACTGCTAAAACCCTGCAAAATCCACAAACTTGTTAGAAAAATCGGGCACAGGGATGGTGGACGTGGCGGGGTCAATGAAAATGGTGCTGCGGACATGGTGAAATGGTGGAACGATGCAGGGTGGCGGAGATACAGCATAGCAATGGTGAATGGACTGACGAAAGGTTTTGATGTAAAACATTAAAATATGAACTATGGATCGAAAATATGAATGGTGGAGGAAAAAGGTGATAAACACGTGGATCGATGATGGGTGGACGTACGAAAGACTATATAGAAAGGATGACGTGGAGTGTTGGCCGTGGGACCGGTCAACGGCGGGGATGATGAAATCTTGACCGTCCGATCTCAGGAGGAGATCGACGGCTAAAAGAGCGTCGGGAGCGATGGACAGTGGGCTAGGGGTGTATTTTCCGTGGATGAAAACCCGTGCAGCTTCGAAGCGTGACGACCGTCAGATGAAGACCTCCAGATCCGACGGCTGACAGTGATATCGCTGCGCATCTTTTGTCGAACAATAGCGTGCAATGAACGGCGGTTTTGAAGCCGTACACAGGAACACGCGGCAGACAGTGTATGGAATCACTGGCCAAATGAGAATTACCGCCCATTGCCGGAGGGCTATGCGATAGATACCACCTGGTTTTGGAGTATCGCATTGCGGGGACCACCGGGGCAAGGGAGATACAGACCGTCGGATTTACGGGTGAAAGTACGGCTGAGATGCGGTTTGGGCGATGAATGGAGTGGGCCACGGGCGTAGTGGAGTATTGCGAATGCCGTTCGATCTATACAGATCAACGGCCGTGGGCGCGCCCGATATTCATATGCGATAGGCGCCTAGTGTTTTTGCGCCTGGTTCCAGCACTGGGTTACGTGGAGGAAACGACTGAGGGACTAGGGCCGAGAGGGGCTAAGCCTTGAATATTTTCAAATGTGTATTTTCGGCCCTTTTATGCAATTTTGAGGCAGGAAAAGGGCAACGATAGGCAACAAAAGGATTACTTAGGCTATCAAAATAAATTTGAAGGGTTCAAATGGAATGGCCTGCAAAAAATTTAATAGGATGTTGACATGGTCAACACATTCAAAAACATATTTTAAATAACAATAAATCACAATTTCACCCAATTTTTTTTTCTTCCAAATTCAATTGAAAAAGAAAAAACTTCTAATAATTAGATTGCTTAAAAAAAATCTACTCAACACAAATTTCTCCTCCCATGATTATAATAATAGACTAGCAAATAAGGCAAAACAAAAAATATCGTTGCTTTGAGTCAACACTCTAACCTAACAATGACTTCTAGCCAATAACCTAAACCATTAACCCACTCTCATTATGTCGCAATTTCAAGCTCCATGCATATTGCATTTATTTTCTGTGAACATTTCTGAAAAGAAAATTACAGAAACCCTACTGCAGTATCTTGATTTTCTTCCCCTACTCGTGATTTAATTATACAAGTTATTTTCAAATTTTTTTAGAAAATAGTGAAGTAAACACAACTAGAAGCCTACACATTTACAGATCATTTTCTGAAGCATAGCGCACATATGACAAAGGACACACATGATTTTTCGGACAAGTGTCATTGGAAAAAAAACAAATGCGGGAAAATTGGTGCAACATTTCTAAGGGTTTTTTATTTATTAAGTAGAATATCTGAATACATCTAGGGCACTAATAGTGGTTTTCCCCACAAAGAAATTCACGGTAGTAGTACCTTATCACTCGGAGACATAAAATATGGCTGATTTAAACCCTTCATAATTACTGAATACAAGCCCTTTCTGGCCCACTGGAATCGTCAGCGCAACTCTTCTTGCAACTACGTCAACTACTCTAGCCCAAGGTAGCCTATGCGCAACACAAGCCGCCTTTGCGTCACTCTGAAGGCCCCTGCGCTGCCTCTGTGTCATCCATAAATGTCTGCATCAGCTTGGCTGGGCTGCATCCCTCCAGTTGGCCTCTACATTGCCTGGTACGGTACCGCTTCTCTGATGTATGTATTCTCAGCCTCAGATCAGAACATCCCTTGCCAATCTGCCCCTCACTAGCACTGCAAGCTCACTTGAAAATTCTCAACCCATAATTTCTACTTAGCTCAAGTGCTGCTACTTTGTTTGTGTTCTCCAACTGACCCCAAGCCTTCCTTTAATACGTTTCTTGTTGAAAAATAAACGACCATGATCTATACTAATCAATGGCTAAGATTAGAGAAAGATTGATCCACGTCACTTAGAACATTCTCACCGCATGTGTAAATTAATTCAATTTAAATTTTCAATTTCCCTAAGTTAGACTTAGGGTCCCCATTAAAAAATTTAATTATTTGAATAACTTTTACACTGGGTGGAATTTCTCTAAATGATTTTTGGGTCTTGGAGATCTCATTTGTTCTAGGCCCTCCAATTTTTTTTGGAGCTAGAGCACATTCAATGCTACACAAAATCTCAACACTCCCTCTTAGTCCCTCTTAGTGAGGAATGTGCTCTAGCAACACTTCACCACTGAAGCATCACCCTGATCTCTGGCATCAGTATCTGCACTGCTGATGTTTGGCTTGCTGCCCTCCATCCATCACATTGCTACTTTTTGTATTACTGCCCATGAATCTGCCATAGTCACTGCCACATCTGCACTGCAGATCCCTCTCAAATTTTTGCATCATGCTACCTATAGCACTACCACTGCTAACTACTACACTACAACTCAGTTGCTGAGAAGTAAGCAACTTAAGTACAATCAACCAATCAACTGAAAGACAAGTCAGTATGGCTGCATCTCATCTCTGAAGCACCCTCTGCTACTACTTTGCGCTATCTTTGTAAAGCTCTGTGCTATCAGCTACACTACACTATGTAAGCATTGCCTCTACGATGCTAAAATCCCATCAGCCTCAGCGCTGCTGCTTCCATGCTGTTGCTGCCTCTCCTCCACGCTACCCCAGTCTTCGGTGTCCCAACTCTACATTTTCTTCTCCATGATCTTCTACAACCACTGAATCCAGTCATCCTGCTACTGTCTTAAGGCTCTCGTATCTTGTATGTGATCCAAGAGTTTGGGTATCTCAAGGATCCCACCTTACACCATCTGTAGCTGCTCTACAGATCTATTTCGCCCCACCTATTCTCTAGAGGCACATGAGCACTAATGGCCACATCATCTTCACTGCTACTGTCCCCTCTAGTTGCTGCTGCCTTGGAATATGAAGCTTCCTTGTCCTTCCTCTTAGGACAAGTACTGGCGAAGTGTCAAAGTTTGCCACATCTGAAGCACTGGACCTTGTATAGTTCCTTCTTCTTCTTCCCTTGCTGTCTCCTTCCCTTAGATTCTAGGGCTACATCTTCTTCCTCCTTCTGTATATTGACTCCTCCGTTGTTTAATTCCCTCTTGTTTACCCTCCGGATCTCCTCCTGTCAAAGGATTGCCCACATGTCTCCCCAATTTGGGAGTTGTTGTCTGACCAAGATACTTTGGACAAAGGTATCCCACTCATCGGTGACTGCATTCAAGGCAATCCTTACCATGAGTTCATCATCCAGATTTTCCCCCATGGAAATCAACTGGTCTCGTATAGTCTGCAATTTGAAGAGGAAAGGATCGATCTCCTCTCCCTTGTTCATATGGAACATCCGTATCTGATTCTCTAGAAGCATCTTCCTCTGGATGAATCTTCCTTGATACAACGTGGTCAGAGCTATCCACACCTCATTTGACGTCTTCTTCTCGGCAATGTGCGGGACCACGTGATCCTTCACTCCATCCATGATCAAGCACTTAGATTGCACCTAATTTTCATTGAACTTCTTCAGAGCATCAACATCTGTTGGCACAACCAGGAGGTTCTCGACATGATCTCTGATATCGTACTTCTCCATTACTGTCAGGATTCTGGATTTCCAGATCACAAAGTTAGACACACCGTATAATATATCCTTCTCTCTCAGTATGTTCAGGGCCATATATGCTGAAACAATTGAAACACTTCCTCTTATGCCTTCTACTACTACTGCACTCAACAAAAGATCAAATCTGTGTTTCTTGGTGATAGAAACCCTCTAGAGAAACTGCTCCCTCTGACAACTAATTTCCCTCCCGGAAATCCTCCACCAAATCTGTCAGATCAACCCTCTACGACCACCCTCTTGATCAAATCTCAGATTTCTTGGCAAATATATGATGAGGGGCTATTTCCCCTTACTTTTTCACCTTTTCTAGGCACTGTTCTACACCGACAAAACCAATTCCCCACCAACAACTTCAAATATCAGAAGCTGCACTTCCAACCCTGGAAACTAGCACAATGTCTCTCCAACTTGGACCGAGTCACCCTTTAGGGCCTACGTCAGCCACTGTGTTAGCCTGACAGGCTCTGCGTTACCCACCAAGGCCTGTGCCAGCTTTGTGTGAGCAGACTGGATCTATGTCCCTTCTACTGGGTCTGCGTCCCTCCTTGTGTTGCGCTGCCTTCTCCAGAATTTGTGCTGCTTGAGCTGCCCTTCCTGCAGCAAAAATATTCAGCCCCTTGCTGATGGCTTCAACTTGATCTGCAATTCTCTGATACCATGTGAAAATTTTTGAATACCAAATTACAGAAACCCTAATGTAGTACCTTGATTTACTTCTCCTACTTGTGATTTCATTATACAAGTTTATTTAAGAAATATTCAGAAAATAGCGAAGTAATCACAACTAGCAGCCTACACTTTTACAGACTATTTATTGAAGCATAGCACACATATGACGAAGGACACACATTATTTTTCGGACAAATGTCCTTGGAAAAAAACCAATGCGGGTTTTTATTTATTTATTAAGCAGAATATATGAATATATATAGGGCACCAGTAGTGGTTTTCCCCACATCAAAATTCACGACATTAGTACCTTATGATTCAGAGACAGAAAATATGGCTGATTCAAAGAGGAATTACTGAATACGAGCCCTTTCTGGCCCACTGGAACCCTCAACGCAACTCTTCATGCAACTGCGTCAACCCCTATAGCCCATTATAGCCTTTGCGCAACACAGGCTACCCTTGCATCACTCTGAAGGCCTCTGCACTACCTCTGCGTCATCCAAAAGTGTTTGCGTCACCCTCTGCATGGTCTCTGCGTCAGCTTGGATGGGATGTGTCCCTCCTGCTGGCCTCTGTGCTACCTGGTATGGTAACGCCTCTCTGATGTATGTATTCTTGGCCTCAGATCAAGATATCCCTTTCTGATCTTCCCTTCACTAGCATTGCAAGCTCACTCGAAAATTCTCAGCAAACCGTGCCAATTTTTTTTGACTTAGCTCAAGTGCTGCTGCTCTGTGTGTTCTCCAACTGACCCCAAGCTTTCCTTTAATAATTTTCTCGTTGATAAATCAACGGTCGTGATCTAATCACTAATCAATGGCTAAGATTAGAGAAATCTTGATCCACGTCACTTAGAACATTCTCACCACATGTGTAAATTAATTCACTTTAATTTTTCAATTTCCCTAAGTTAGACTTAGGGTCCCCATTAAAAAATTTAATTATTTGAATAACTTTTACACCAGGTGGAATTTCTCCAAAATATTTCTGGGTCTTGTATATCTCATGTGTTCTAGCCCCTCCACAAAGTTTCGGAGCTAGAGCACATCCAATGCTACCCAAAATCTCAACATTTTCTAATTTTAATAAGAATGGACCTATGCTTAAAAACCATACCAATGAACTATAATGCCTTTGTTCACTGGCCTTGAAATTGACACATGAGATGTTTGGAATGCATGATGAAATGAAGGATTGAGGTTGCTTCAGTTTCACGATGCTAGAGTGGGGCAGCGAAAATGAAGCATTAATGAGTCATTACTAAAGTCTATTATAACTAGGGATGAGAACCAAGTGGGAGATATGGGTTGATGTTGCAAGAGCTCTTGCAACTCAAAAGAGTAGCCTCAACAAAATTCCCATACATATAAATTAAATTTTAATAATTATTATTTTTGAAATCTAAAGTATATTAGAATTTTTTTTTAATATTATTTTCTATTTTCCTTTATAATATTCATTGAACTAGCAATTTATTAAATTAATAATGTATACATGCAACAAAATTAAATATATTTTTTTAATTGATATGTAAATTTCAATTTTAAATACAATTTCATTTCACATATTTACAACACTTCCTCATGATATAACTAAAACAAAGGGGATTTGGTGATTTCTCAAAGATGAGAAACAAGACAACGCTTCATACATTTTTAAAGAGATCAAAGGATATTAGGGGGGGTTTACAAGGCTTAAATATTTTGTATATGTTTCTCTCAATAATATTTTACTGGTAATGGTATTTAAGAGTAGTATAATATTTAGTGACAATTGTTTAATTGGTAATTAAAAGAAATGCGATATATGAGTTTTTTTTTGAAATTGTCCATTTTTAAATTAGATTTAATCATGTTAATAACTTAACACTCAAGGAGTATCATGTTATATATATTTTTTAACAAAGTAATTTAAATTGTAAGATGGATTTTGTGGAAAATAATTGTGTTTGGAGTGTTCACTTAAAATTATGGAAAAAATGAATGAGGGTAGTGCTGCTCTGGGCTGAAGCGTCCCTAATGGAATCCTAGGGTTTTTGCAACCCTACAACGGGAGCCGTTAGGGCTCTTCTCTGCTCTCACGGTGGCACCACACGACCCTTGCAGCTCTCCTTCACCACCTAATTCTGCACTCTGCTAATGGCAGCCCTAATGGCAGGGGTGAGCACTTCTCCCCCTCCTGAAAATTCCCTTTCTGACACCGCCAATACGACCTTGAATGAACAAAACCCGCCCTATGACTCCATAGGGACGCAGGTTGATCCAAACTATGAGCATAACGACAAACTGGAGAGTCAAAATACTTCTACTGAGCAGAATAAAGCCTCCTCTGCCACATGCATACCGATAGTAGTAGACCGCCCCAAAATTAACCTTCTAAGTCATCGTATCAATGCAAAGATTTAGTATATGAAGGACCATGCCCTCATTGGTAAATTCATCGGCTTCTGGCCTACTGAGAAGGCTCTCCAGGGCTGGATCGCTTTGAAATGGAAACCAAAGAGACATGCCACTATACATCTTGGACCAAAGGGCTTCTTCAACGCCATTTTAAACTGCATAGAGGACATAAATCGTATCTTGGACAGTGGTCCTTACTTTTTCAACTCAGGAGGCCTGTATTTGAGAGATTGGGTTGAAAGGTTCAACCCAGATAAGGAGGACTTTAACTGGGCACCAGTCTAGATCAGAATGTATTCATTTCCATTGGAATACTGGGATGAAGAATCCTTAAAAGACATTGGAAATGGATTGGGAGAATTCATCAAGATAGATGAAGAAACCAAACTCAGAAGATATATGTTTTATGAAAGGATCTACGTATACATGCACCTAGCTAAAGCCCTAAAAGATTTGGTAAGTCTCTTTGATGATGATTTTGAATGGGTTCAAACCATAGATTATGAGCATGTCCGTTTTCGATGCCGAAAATGCCATGAACATGGCCTTCTATTCAGGGTTTTCCCCTTAAACCAACCTCCTAAAACTACCCCCGACCTTGAAAACATTGATGCTGATGGCTTCACCAAAGTCCCTAGCCACAAAAAGCACTTAAAGAAATCTAATGCCATCCCCAAAGTCTCCCCCACCCCTCCTACCAGTAAAAACTTCGATATCCTTGCTAATCAACCGATCCTAGAAGGAGAATCCTCGCGTCCCTCATTTGAAACCCCCAAAACTTCCGATCTCGACCCCTCCTTCACTGCTCTGATCATCCCCACACCCCCTCTCCCTCACTCTGACCCACACGGATCCACCCCTCAGCCCAGTAAAGACAAGGCCATAGTCCTTTGGAATCCAAATCTAATGGAGGTCGATGGCAAATCTTAACCAGCTTCTCGGAAAGAAGAATCTACAAAAGAAATGAATCAACCTACTTATATGGACGAAGAACTAGAGAGTATCGATCTAGGAGAGCTGGACATCTTAGCTCTAGTGATAGCATGGAAACACAAGGAATATGATAAGATACCCCTTCGGTAGATCGATAGCCTAGAATTAGTACTGTTTCGGGCACAACAACGAAACTCTTTGGGTATTCAAGCAGGAAGCCCTTGGGATGGAAAAAAGATAAGAAAAGAGTCAAAGAAAAGAGGACAAAGAACAAATATGCAAAGAACGCTCATTGTGGGAGATATGCTTGTCAAATTTGGGCGATACCCCAAGCTGAACAAGTTCTTCCGTCCGATCTCCCATAGTTCTCAATGAAGCTCACGTCATGGAACATCCGAGGGCTCAACAACCCCGCCAAGCATCAAATGATCAAGAACATGATAAAGCAAGAAAAACCAACTGTATTCTTTATACAGGAAACTAAATGTACTAGTAATACCCTTGACTCTATCATCACTAAGTTATGGTATGGATGCAATACCACAACAGTGGATGCCTCTAGTGCCTCGGGTAGCTTAGCCATCGCCTAGGATCCTCAGATCATCTCCCTCTCTGACATTCACGCGTCCCATAATTTCATTCAAACTTCCTTTCACTTGATAGGCTCCAACATTCATGGTCACCTCACCAATGTGTACTTCCCTAGAGCCCCTCTTCAAAAAGTAGCCCTGCTCAACACCTTGGAAATCCTTAACTCTTCCACATGCCATCCTCTTTGGATTATTGGAGGTGACTTCAGCATTATCACTAAGCTCGAGGAAAAAAAGGGAGGCCGAGCCAGGCTTGAGATAGACAGTCTCAACTTTAAATATTTCATTCAAAGAAACTAGCTTATTGTTAAGTCCCTATATTAATAGTGTAGTCCCTTATTATGTTAGTGTAGCCGCCCTTATTGTTATTGTTGTACCCCTGTAAACCCCATATTGTTATTATTGTGCCTTTACATTATTATTGTTAGGTCGGCTAGGATTACATTGTGGCCCCACTAGGACTATATTGTGGCCCCATGGACTCCTATATATAGAAGGAGGTTTTGGTTATTTGTAGCATCCAAGAATTGTTCATTTATGTAATGTATTTGAGGTTTCCTCCTCGAAGTGGTTGATTTCTAAGGCGTTGATCTCTCTTTTCTTCTTTTTCTGGAGCTGGTTTCACAACATTTGGTTTCAGAGCTTTGGATTCTAGGGTTTTGCTGTGCCAAACAGGTCATCGTGGAATTTTCACTATAACTTTTTTTATACAGAGGTTCAAAAGCTGAAATTTTTAGAGTCCAAAGAAGAAATCCTGAGGAACATCCTCGCAAACTTTCAGAGCTTGGTTCACAATATTTTCAGAGATATGATTTGTGGAAGTTGGGGCTTTTTGCAGGATCCTGAATTTAACCTAAACAGGTCATCGCGGAATTTTCGCTATAATGTTTTTTCTACGAAGGTTAAAAAGCTGAAATATTTAGAGTGTGAAGCCGAAATCCCGAGGAAAGTCTTTGCAAAATTTCAGATCTTGGTTTGCAATTTTTTTGGAGATATGGTTTGTGGAAATTAGGTCTTTTGCAGGCTCTCGAATTTCATCTCAAAGAGGTGATTGTGGGAAAATTTTCATAACTCTCTCTCTGAGCATCGGATTGGAATTCTTTAAAAAGTGGCCGTAAGTACATGGACTCTAGTTTCTTTTATATCAATTTTAGAGTCGAAGGAGGGAACAATGATATGTGGAAATTCATACAAGTTCGCTCTACTGAACCAGTCCATAATTAGGTCATCGTAGGGGATTGGGCACAACTTTGTCTTCAGGAATCCAAATCAGGTAAGACCTATGGCATTCGAAAGAGAATTTAGAGGGCTACCTTAGTGCCAAATTTCAGATATTGAAGATTCGAAATCACATAGATAATTCAGTTTCAATATTGAGCTCCTCAAAATCAAACAAAAGGCGTGTATTTGGTTTTTAAAATTGCATAACATTTGTTTGAAAAAGCAGTTTGAAGTGATTCCAAGGGAATATTTTAGAATTTTTATCAGTATTGGATTCTATAATGCCTCCAAAAAATAATTCCATACCCATTAAGCCCTAAAAAAGCTATACTGTGATGCATGAAGAGGAAGAATTGCAGTATGAGATATCAAAATTACGGTACCAAGTGCAACAAATTTCGATCTTATGAAGAGCAACCGAAGATGACATAGATGGTTTAAAAGCAGAAATGGAGGCTAAGTTGGATGGTTTGAAGAATCAAATAATAGCTAATATGGATGATAAATTAGTGGAATATCACATCGAGCATCAACAAGTTATCTAACTCTCAAAGGATAACCTAACTTTGGTGCAGAATCTAATGAAACGATAGGAATATCAACATCACATCGAAAGAAGTTCTGAAGCAGTCACAAAACAAGAACTCGACAAGTACGATCAATTTTAGAGTATCTCAGCAAGTGGAAGAACGTTCCTATAGAATATTCCACATGGGAGGATGAGAATTTTATACAGAAGCATCAAGAAATAATCAAGCGTTGAGGACAACACTTGTTTGAAGGAGAGGGGCATTTTAAGTCCCTATATTAATAGTGTAGTCCCTTATTATGTTAGTGTAGCCCCCCTTATTGTTACTGTTGTACCCCTGTAAACCCCATATTGTTATTATTATGCCTTTACATTATTATTGTTAGGTCGACTAGGATTACATTGTGGCCCCACTAGGATTATATTGTGGTCCCATGGACTCCTATATATATAAGGAGGTTTGGTCATTTGTAGCATCCAAGAATTGTTCATTTATGTAATGTATTGAAGGTTTCCCCCTCGAAGTGGCTGATTTCTAAGGAGTTGATCTCTCTTTTCTTCTATTTTTGGAGCTAGTTTCACAACACTTATTTATCTTCCCTTCTCCAATGGGATGCACACTTGGAACAACAAAAGATTTGGCTCACAACAGATAGCCTCAAGATTGGACTACTTCCTCATCTCAGACAATGCAATTCATCTAGGAGGCGACATCCATTGCTCCATACTTTCATCGGCTGGTTTAGATCACTGGCCCATCCTCTTGAGTGGTCGTGTCTAGGAGCAACTAAAAATCGACCATTTCGTTTTGAACCCTTCTGGTTTTCTGACTCAGACTTCAAAGATTTGGTTACCACTTGGAGGAGTAGTTTCACACCGGGCCTGCCGGCTCCAAAATGTATCAATTTCAACAAAAACTCAAGAATATCAAATATTCGCTCAATAATGGAATCATTCCACCTTTGGGAACATCTTTCAGAATCAAAAGGAACTGGAGAAAAAAATGTCTGAGCTACAACTGCGCATCCTTAAAGAGAGTAGATTAGATTCCCTAGCATCCCAAGAAAATGTCCTCCTCACTAAACTGGATGAGAGACGAATGCAAGAGGAAATACTCTAGAAATAGCAGTCAAGGATTTGTTGGCTCAAAGAAGGGGAGAAGAATACCAAATTCTTCCATCGCTCCACCATTCAGCGACGAATGCATAACCGTATTTCCATTCTCAACAATAGTCAAGGGGGTTGGTTAGAGGAACATGAGGATATAGAAAAAGAACTCCTCAATCACTTCAAGCATATCGTTCAGGAACCTCCAGGATGTAGGCAACAAGAAATCAACAAGATCACTCAGCACATCCCCAAGCTCATAACAAAGGAACACAATAAAATGTTACTCAAACTTGTCTCCCTCCAAGAAGTGGAACAGGCAATGGCTCAGCTCAAAGATGGTAAGGCTCCTAGTCCAGATGACTTCACCTCAAAATTTTTCCACTTCTTCTGGGAACACATCAAATTGGAGGTTTGGGACTTGGTAGAGGAATCTAGAAGTATGCATTATATTCTCCCGTCACTCAATGCAACCTTTCTAGCCCTCATACCCAAAGAAGAGCACTCTGTCACTCCGGACAAGTACAAACCATTTTCATTGCGCAATGTCATCTACAAGCTAATCTCAAAAGTCATTGCCAACAGGATCAAACCACTTCTCCCTATGCTCATCTCCCCAGAACAGAATAGCTATGTGGAAGGGAAAAAAACCCTGGATGGGATCATTCTCACTCATGAAGTCATTCATTTTATAAATCATTTGAAGAAAGCAAGTATGCTCTTAAAAATAGATCTCTCCAAAGCTTTTGATAAACAAAGCTGGGACTACATCAATCAGATGCTCTTAGCTTTTGGCTTCTGCCCTACCTGGACTCGCTGGATCATGAGCCTCATCTCATCCCCTTTCTATTCCATACTAATCAATGGGGCTCCCTCTCCCCCTTTCACCGCCTCCTGAGGTATTCGTCAAGGAGACCCACTCTCGCCCTTCCTCTTTGTCCTGATGGAAGAAGGTTTAGGTCTTCTCATCCAACATGAAACCTCTACCCATTCTCTTCGGGGTATCTCTATCCATGAAAACCATCCCATCACACACCAACAATTTGTGGATGATAACATGTTGTTCAGACACCCCTCAATTCAAGAAGCCAACACCTTCAAGTCTTTGTTGGATAGCTTTTCTGAAGCCTCAGGCACTACCATCAATGTTGCCAAATCTCAAATATTCTTTTTCAATACTCCAGCCATAGCTCAATGCAACATTGCTAGACTTCTTGGCTTTTCCATAGCCTCTTTTCCCTCTAAATACCTTGGAACTCCTCTCATTGATTTAGTGATTAAGCACTCCTCTTGGAAAGAGATTTTGGACAAAATTGAGGCCCTTTTTTCATCCTGGACCTACAAATCACTCAACATCACCAGCATACTAGTCCTGATCAAAGCAATCCTCCAATCCATGCCCCTTTACCTCTTTTTTGTGTTGGCAACGCCAAAATGGGTTCTAAAAAATATCAGAAATTTGCAATGCAATTTCCTTTTGGGAACCTCGCAACTTAATCGAAAATGGGCATTGGTGAAATGGTCAGCTGTGTGCACTCCAAAACTAGATGGAGGACTGGGGCTGAGGGATCCACACCACCGTAACACGGTCATGGGAGAACAAATTTGGTGGATGTGGCTTTCCAAGCCTCACACTCCCTGGGCCCATTTATGGAATGCCAAATACGCCAACAATAGGCTGACCATAGATATTATTCGAATCATTACTGTGGACTCTGGCTCTCTCATCTAGAACGCTACCAAAAAACACAGGGCTATCATCCAAGAGCACAGTTTCTGGGAGATCAGATCAAGACACTCGTCTCGCTTCTGGGAGGATTCATGGCAGCAATTGCCAAAATTGGCGTACCTCTTCCAAAGACCTAGATGGCAGGCTTCTCTTCAAGCTCAAGTGAATGACCAGGTTAAGCACTTCTGGAAACCCCTACCCATATTGGGCTACTGCTAATGGATCCCAACTGCTCAATGGAAAGAGAATTGGGAATAATTATATGAGGAAATTGACAAAGAGTTAAGCAAAATAAAGATGAGATGCTCAGAAAATGCGGACACACTTTGATGGGGCCACACCCCTCAAGGTACTTTCTCCACCAGAGAAGCTTATCACTTGCTCTTCTCCACAACTCAGGAACCCCAGGACATGATCTGGACTCAAATTTGGAGACCAGGCATCTGGCCCAAAATCTCCACCTTTCTTTGGCTCCTCAGCAAGAAAAGGATTCTCACCTGGGACAATCTTCTCAAGAGGGGATTCATAGGCCCTTCAAGATGTCCCAATTTCCTAAAGCACACTCAAACTATCTCTCATTTAATGGATACTTACACGCTGGCCAACAAATTATGGGAGAATATAGACATCAAATGCAGAAGATCTAGCAGAATTAAGGGTGGCATTGCCAATAATCTTAGAAATTGGCCTACTGACCCTTTCAACAACAAGCTACTCAACACTCTTTGGATCCTTCTTCCAGGGTTCCTTCTCTGGTCAGTCTAGAAAGAACGGAATAGGCGAATCTTCAAAAATAAAATCACTCCCTTGGATACCATCTGGACCAATCTGTGTATAAACCTACAAAAAACTCTGGCACTACATCATTGGCAGGACTCTGACATTCCAAATCAGCCTCTAGAAAGCATCATCTGGGAAAATTGGCACCTTTCCATCCCCAATTTCCCTTTGAGTTCCCGCACCCCCTCCAATCACCCAGATTCACCCAACTCATGGATCCCTCCTACATGAAGACTAATCAAGATGAACTTTTATGGAGCTTCTAAAGGCAATCCTGGTGCAACTGGTTTTGGTGGTATCTTCAGAGACTCAACAGGGACCCCCCTTAGCATATTATTTGGTTCAATAGGTTGGGACTCAAACAATTCTGCAGAATTAGAAGGCCTATTGCAGGGGCTCTTTCTGGCTCAGGAGCACAATTTTTTCCGCTTAGAAGTGGAAGGATACTCTCAAATTATCATCAATGCGACCACTCACCTCCTCTTGGGAGCCTCTGCCTCCAAGTTATCCAAGATTTGGCATCTTGTAGCGAGGTTTGATCAAATTTAACAATGGCTTAAGACTCATTGGGACATCTCCTTCAAGCATGTCAGACACTCTACTAACAAGGTAGCAGATCTCCTAGCCAACAAATGGGTTGGGAAAGATCTCTCCCTTTTATTTGGTCCTCTCTCCAGTACCAATGATGCTTCTCTCATTCAGGAATGCACGCAACTGGTGCAAAATGAAGCTACACCCACAGATGTGGGTGTTTGAACCAGGATGGGAGGTGGTAGGCCCATCGTGTGACACATTGCCTAGCCACATGGCTAGGCATGGGGCCTGTCCTGTAGCTCTTATATACTCCATATTCTCACCTCAGTTTGACATAACTGCTTCTACCCTTCGCCCTAATGCTTGTCCAGTCTGCAGCCTTGAGCTCTTCTTCATGGCGCCACGCCCTCCATTGCTGCCATTCTCTTCATGTCGCCTTCATTTCTCTATTGTCTCTGCTCTGAGTTCCCCCTCGCTCTCAGAGACGCATTGCGACCTCCACCTTCTGTTAGCCCCGACACCAATTCGCACTTGCTGTCATACTGTCTTGCAGAATCAACACACCGACCTCAATTCTTACTCGACCTCACCGCCTCCACTTGTTATCCTCCATCACGCTCCCTCCTTCTCTAGCATGCCGCGGAGGCATAGAATGCGTTACCGCTGTGGTAGAGGAAGGGGCCAGTCCTCATGCCCTCCCATCTCCATTCACTCCGACAGTCGCTCCCCACCTCCTGAAGACAATTCGGCTCATTTCCACTATAACTGCTCCCTGGATAGACCTCGACTTACAACCACCATCACTGCCAGCTTCCAGGAGGCGCCGTCGAGCTCTACTGGGTCAGGTTCTAGAAAGAGACCCAAGAAATCCACAATCTCTCTAGTACCTCCACAGCACTCTCGAAAATTTGAAGCTCTGCCGATCAAACCAGGAGCGCACTCCTCCATCAACAAAAGAAGCAGGAGCAGAATTATTGAATGCTCGATGGGTGAAAAGAGGAAGAGTAGCTCTAGCATTGTGCGCACTGCTACCATGCCATAACCCACCACCCAACACTCGAAGAAAGATGATGATTCTTCAGATGAATACAGGTGTCTTATCGCGGAGGTGCCCCTGCCAAAATCACATGACACTTAGCATGATTTGCAGCCACAACAATGAGAGGTTTCCTCTCTCGGTTTTGATTAATTTCTTTGTTATTATGTATTTCCTGAACAATTTGGCAAACTTTGTTATTATGTATTTTCTTGTTAAAGTTGGTTTCCCTATTAAGGGCAACGTTTTTTGGACCGGTTTCCCCATCTGGGGCAGTCAGTTTTTTGCCTTTTTGAACTCTGCTGCCTTCAAAATTGGCTAGCATAGAAATTTCAGAGGCATGATTTGACCTGTATACTATGTTTATATTAATAGAATAGTCCAATTTAGAAAACAAATGATGGAAAAACTAAATTCACAAACACAATTCTTTTCCAAAAATTCATCTTACAATATGAATAACCATGAAAATCTACATAAAATTAATGTAATAAATATTATTATTAATTTTATGTAATAATATAATGATAACATTAGTTCTTATATTAACACATTTTAATTAAAAAAAAACTTATTAATGTATTTAACACAATATTTTTTTCCTTGTAAAAAACAATAATTACAATTCATTTGGAAAATGGTTCAAAATTACATTTTGTATATAGACGTCGTTGTGTGTATTTTGTTGAATTTGCCTAGATCCAAGTATGGCAACATAAGGATCATAGTTTTTTCCATTAAGGACATGCCACATTTATGAATTTTTTCTTACCAAAATGCAGGGTAATTACCTCATGTAAAAAAGAAATGCTATAAAGTTGTCCTGGAAATATCTAATATTTCCACATATGTGCAAACAAAATATAAAAATGTATATAATCATGGTGGTTTTGTAGTAATATTGTCATTTATGTATGACTTATGATAATATTGAAAGTTCTCATTTTCCTTGGTCTTTGAGATCCTCCAGAGCCCCCTATCTAGTGCAATGCCATCTTTAGATAAACCATATGTAATGAAATTCTGCTCCCTATAGATATGAATTCAAGAAAACAACTAAATGAGTGCTTTATCCTCAATAAATACTCCATGATATGGGAAAGGTGGATATTTCGACACTGCTAAAATTCTTTCACCTGGTGAATTACTAGCAAAGAATCTCCAAAAACCTGTAATTGGTCACATCCTTTTTCATTGGGAAAATCCAAAAGTGATTTGCATGCCAAAAGTTCTGCAAAATTATTTATCCCCCTACCTAGGTTAACGTGAAACAAAAAGATTTAATACAAATCTCTCTATGCAAATATGATCTCTCCCTCGAGAAACACCATCAAAATAGGCCCACAATATTGAGGTATATGGTTATTCAACTGTGATATACCGAGGGTATCTTTATTCTTTTGATTGTGGAAAGTGTGAAAGAATAAAAATTCCTTCTGCTTCTACCCTATTCAGAGAAGAGAATCTATCTTGAAATATGTCCTTATTTTGAGCTAGCCACATAGTGGCCCAACACATAATAAGAGGAATAAATTTAAAATACTTTGTTGAAGCATTATGTAGCCATTCCCTCCAATTCTCCTCTATATTTTGAACCAAACAACTACAAGATTGTCCTAAAATTGTTTGACAAGAGCTCCAAACCTAGGCAGTAAAAGGGAAATCATTGAAGGTATGTTTTGTTGATTCCCCATTCATCTTGCATAAAGCACACTAACATGGCCCGATCTTACGACATATTTGCATAGTATCCCATGTAGGCATTTTATTGTCCAAGATGCAGCAAATGAATATCCGGGTCTTTGAAGGAGAGTTGGAACACCAAACCATCTTCCACTACCATGTTTGATTTTCATTTTGTGCAACTACATTAACATGGATATACCCAAATTTTCAAGAGTATGTCCCAAATGGAGAATGTGTCCATATTAGTTCATCCTCTATTTCAGAAAGCCTAATATGGGAGTCAAATAAATCTGCCATGTAAGTGCTCCACTCATGAAATCCAACAACTGGTTCTAGATCCTTTGCATATTTCAACCCCTACCTCCACAGGGTTTTTTGAGATGGTTTGTCTAAATAATGAAGTCTAGAAGTTCCTCTATCCCATAGATAATTTATAAGGTGTTGAGAGTGTCGATGATTTTCCTTTCTTCTTGACCAAGGATCCACTCCTATCCTTACCTTGTGGTCATTTTCAACTCTCCAAGAAAGGTCAAAAACCAATTAAATCAAAATAGTTGAGAACTTCTATCCAAATGATAGATATATTGGACCGAGGTTTTTCCTCCAATCTGAGCCAATCCTCAATATTTATTGGTGCAATATATTTACGGTAAACGACCATAGTATAGATAATGTTTGTTGATAAGATATGCCATCCAAATATGTTTCCAAGCCGCTTCTTTTGATTCCGGGATAGTATTCCTCCTAGCTTCTAGATGAAATAATTCCTCTTCGGACTATGTATTTGTGAAACCTTCTTCTATGGAGTTATATAGGTTCAAAAGTTCCTTCTCAATCAATGCTAGTTCTTCTTCCTCCCTATAGTATTTTTCATGAGCCCAATCCATTGGAAATTTATATATTAGTTCTAGATAGTATTCATTCTATTTTGCAGCCGTGTCTCCTGCCGAGGAGTTGAACACTTTCCAATTTTAATTAACTAGAGTAAGGAAATCCTCTTCTTTCAAGCAAGAAGATTTAATCATAAAAGGGATCGCTGGCTTAGGATATCACCGTTTTAATTCCAAATAGATTGGAGAATGGTAATATTGACCCCTAGAACCCACCCATTTCCTTGTGATGTTGAATCAATCCAAAAGAGGTTTTAAAGCAAGAAACAATCTTTTCTTTTTGCTATACGAACCATTACCCCTTTACGCCAATTCCTCCAGATTGGTTTAAACTTGGATGGATATACATCAATCAATTTTCAAGCTATAATATTTTGAGTGAAGTAGTATAAACATGTGTCAACTCTAGCTAGAGGGCCTCAAATATCTGATGCTTCCAGTGAGAAATTTAAATCCCCTCCAATGATGAAAGACTCAATATTTAAGAAGTATTTGGAAAAAAACTATCCGAGTACTGTATTCGATCATCATATGGCATATATAAATTGATGATAGTTAAGGAGGATCCACACACTTCTGAAAAAATTCAATACTTTTTCCAGAATCTATACTCCATGATTTTGCAAGTTTTATTTTTCGGGGGTTCCATCTTAAGGAAAAACTACCCGATCGACCACAAACATCTAAAGCAACTAAATTCCAGTGAAAAAATAAATATTTAAGAAACTTTGTGGTTGAATCACCATACCATAGGGGCTTTTGAAGGAGAATGATGTCGGGGCTATATTCTAGGCTAAACATAATTTTAAAGACAATTTTTTTGGAGGGACTCACCAATCCTCTACAATTAAAATAAATAAATTTCATGAGATAACCCCTAATATATTTCGCTGCTCTGAGTGCCCCATCAATAGATTGTTTTATACCCACAACCAGATCTTCATGAGCCTTCTCCCTCTCTTTAGTGATATGTTTCCCCCCCACTGAGTGGAGATAACTAACTTCCCAAGCTCCCCTCTCAAACCCTTCGAAAGGGGAATTTTTTTTTTCTTCTAGAGCGAAGGTGGTAAAGTATATCTCCCTCTAGATCATCAAAGATTCATTTAGAGACTGAGACTATGGGAGGTGTATCTAGAATCAACATGAGGGCGGGGAAAGTGGCTCGTACAAGAGAAAAGGATGTGACCATTGTACATGAAACAATTTAATTTTACAAGGAACCAACATCCCCCTGTTAGTGTCTTAATGTTCAGTGATCAAAATTACTCTTTTCAGATTTACTTGGTAGTGGTCCTAGGTCAAAATTTCATGCTTTCGAACCTATTTTCAAATAAAGTTTTGTTCACTAAATGCCTCTAGGTTTGAAATGATACTCCCTTCACTCCATTCATGGTCATAATTATTTCATAGGTCATTCCATCCATTATCATATAGGGTCTAAGGTCATTCACCACACCTTCATCTAGGTCAGAGTCTAGGTCTCATTTATTTCGCCACCATAAGAGTCAATTATGTCATGAAAGAAAGGCGAACAAAACCTCATTTTCACCATACACTTAATTTACATAGGGAGTTAGAAAATATAGGGAAATAAGTAAAGGCATATGGTATTTCCTCAAATAACATATGTTTCTTGATTAAAGTTTTTCAAAAAATAAATTTCTTCCAAAGATCTTGTGATTTCACTAGAAGACAAAAAATAAAATTTGTGATTGTTATAAAACGAAAAAGAGAATTCTTCAACTCATTTCATCCTTTGATGTTTGATAGAGCTCCTCTCTTATTACCTTCATACTCCATATCCTCCAAGGGTTGAAGAAAAATAAGCAAATTTGCACCAAAATTGCTCTGCTTCACTTCTAGAGGTGTTGCGCTACGCTTCTCAGGTGCTGCGCTATACTTTTGGCATGTGCTACAATTTTTGTATTTGAGCTCCAAATCAGTCATCCAAGGTTAAAAAAAAATTCACAAGGGTTGATACACCTCCTAAACAGTAAGTGGACACCCTCCATACCTCTCTTAAGTCAAAATTCATCAATAAATGAGTGCTTTCCTTCATTAGGTTATCTCCACTACGTTTTTGGTGTTTTCCATCTTTGGTTTGTTTCAAATAATAAAACCATAATATAATCATATAAAACCTTCATATAACCTTCATACACCATACCCTAACATCTCCTATCACTCACAACCCTCATTTCCATCAGTTTCATTAAAACCCTAATTTTCACTACATTTTTGCAGAAAAACTAGTGAAACCCCGTGTTTTGACCTTTTGGGCACCTTCCTCATGCCCATTTCCAGAAATTTCACTTGCAGTATAAAGCCAACTAATTACCCTACCTCTTCAATTTTTTAGGGATTTTCCCTAGCTTCCTTCCACCCATTTTTCCCCTAAAACCACCCTACCTCTATCCCCTGTTTTCCTAATTCTACACCTCCCCTACCCATTTCATCTAGCTAGGGTTTTATCTTGTTGAAAAATACTATGGAGGGAGAAAAGAAGATTCATAAGGGAGGCCACCATTCCAGGTTTGAACCATCTATCTTGCAATAAATCAATGCCTCTCCTTTTTCCAAGATATGTTTTGAAAACAACGGTTGTTTGAGGTTTTGTGAGAGAATCAAGGAGGTAGGCTGTCATCAATTGACAAGAATTTTTGCTACTAGATTTAGAAGAGACATAGAAATCATAGCAGGAATTGATTTCACCATATCAACATATGTTATTGCTTCAGCAACATGTATCCCTAACCATGGATAAATCTGGTTCAAAGGGATGGAATTAGACCTTGAGAATTACAAAATGTTCCTCAAACCTCATTGCAAAGATGCTCCTGAGTATATTTTACCTTTCAGGAATTTACTTGATAAATATGCCCATTTGATGAAGCTAATTATGAAATATTTTACATGTGAAGGGATATTCTCAAGGCTGTACCAATACCATGTCAGGTTACTGATGCACTTCACTGCAACTCAACCACTCAATTGTCCCAATTATTTGTTCAGAAGTTTGATCAAAATGATTGAAAAGGTATAGAGCAAAGGTAAATATCATCATCCTAGTTTGTTTCACCATGGCTTGGTCAAGCTTATTGTTTTGAATAATCTCTTATCAATAAATATGTCCTGGGAAACTTTCATGGAGACAGTTTCATCAACGCCTACTACTACCCCACCCATCATCCATAGCACACCATCAGCACCAACACATTAAAAATAAGTTGGCTCTTCAAGTAGGCAAGCAGAGGTATCAAAGGCACCTAGGGTTGAGATCAATCAAACCTATGAGAAAGGTAAGAGGATGGTTTTTTATCCCAAGATCATCAAAGGTGTAGTTGCACATGATACTATAGCTGAACATAGACAAACCATGTAGCAACCACCTAGTCATGATAGTGAGCCACTCATGCATGAGGATGAGTCACCATTGCAGAAACATGAAGAACAAGCACCCATGGAGTTTGACATGGCAGAGCAAGTAAAATACAATACAACTGAGGAGATCATAAGGTAAAATGATGCAAAGATAGTAGAGCCGAGGGATAGCCTCTCAAAGGTAAACTTCTTGATTACCTTCCTACAGCAAGAAAACATGCAGCTAAAGGTAAAACAACTACTCCAAAGCAAACCAAAGGAAAACCCTGAGGTAGAAAAGGGTAAATGAAAATAAGTGGTGGATGTTGAGCAGCTGGAGGACACAAAGATTGAAACAAATCCAAGGAGGCCAAGAACAAGAGGGTTAACTAAGCAAAAAGAGCAAGAAAGAGAGCCATCTCCACCATTGGCTCAATTAACCTTTGATGAATTGATAAATGCTGAAATTGAACAAGATAAAGAGATGTGGCTTGATAGGGTAAACATCCATCTTGAGAATCTATTGAAGAAGGCAAAAAGAGCCTTAACAACCTTCAGAGGCATATGGTGAGGCATTATTTCGCAAGGAACCAAATTGCCAAGGTGAGAGTGAAGAAATTGAGGAAAAAGCTTAAGGAAACCCTAATTAAGCTTAAGGAGAAGGATAATTTGGACCTTATTGCTGAAGCCTCCTTAGATATTTATCCTCTCATCCCAAGATTCCATGAAGCAAATTTTGGAGTATTTTGAGCATTTTTGGCGATTTTTTGAAAAATCTGGAAATTGGGTCATTGCATATGCGTCGCACAGCAGTGTGACACTTTTTCTTCGAGCACCTAAATTGAGAAAAAATTATATGGTTGGATTTATTTTAACCTCTACATCACAGATATGACCTCAAGTTTTCATGTCACCTTCTCGTTCTGAAGAAAAACCCAAAAAACATCACCTTTTTCATGCTTCTGCCACCTATTTTGCCTCTGCGCGGCGCTTTTGGAGTTAGGTTAGAAGAATCAGTTTTTTAAGGCCTTCTAGGGGGAATTTTCTCAGTTTTGATGGTGCAATGGAAAGAAGAGACATAGGGCTACCTATCCTAACTTTCAGATTTGCAAATGGGTGGCTAAAATTAAGTCAAAATTAGCTACAAAGAGGTGCGATGCTTCTACTGGGAGGCACGACGTTTCTGTCATTGGATTCATTTGGAAAAATTTCAAGCCAAAAAAACTCCAAAATTCGAGTTTTAGCTATCCCATGAGGTGTATTTTTTCCTCTCTTTATGGAGGAATGATGTAATTAATTAATGAGACACACACTCCTAGTTACTAGCTAAATTTGAGGGAATGGTTTCTAACTTCCCTAGATTCTAGGTAATGACTCATACAATACAGTTATGATGTGTTTTGGATCAGATTTCAACCCAATGAGGTGTCATGACTTCTATTTTTTATATGTACTCCAACTCAAGTAATTTGAGGGGTTGTATATTTGTTATTTAAAGTGTGTATCTATTATACAAACTCTTTTTTAGTGAAATCAAAGAAATGTTGCAGCTATAATCTTGGGATTCCAATGGTATGATTTTGAGAATTTTTTATTCTCTATTACCTCATCAAGTTGAATGTTATGTTATATTTCCATCACATGTATTATTCTGTATGTTAATCTTATGATTCTATGAACAAAAATCTTGTTTTCTATGCTATGTTTTATAATATTTTCATGAATGTGTCTACTCTTATGATGAATGAATTCATTTAAACATGCTCTTTATGAATTTCTCTCTTTTCAAACCCTATAAAAAATTAAAAATTAAGTATGATCCTAAGTTTACCTTCCTGGATTCATCCTTGTCTCTGTAACGTAACCTTTGAAATCAAACCTAAACCCTAGACCTAGTTCCTTGACTATCATTCCTATCCAACAAGAACTCAAAGCAAAAAAAACCATAATTTACTGAGAATCATAAATAGCCTAAGATAATTACATATCTAGTCATTTGATTGGCTGCAAAAGTGACATTGAGAGAGCCCTCTCTGGTTTCGGTAGGGCTAGCTACCAGACCTAAAGGTTGGTTTGAGGTTACCTCCTTCAGTTCCATTCTTACCTTGGGAAACAGGGGGAGTGATAGCACCCCCAATAATTTGCAAGACCTGAAAAATAATTAAAAAGTAAAGAAACAAGTGGTAAATAATTTGCAAGACCTGAAAAATAATTAAAAAGTAAAGAAACAAGTGGTAAATGAAAATATTTACCAACGTGAGTGGCTATGCCAGGTCCATCCTATCCTTCAGGAACAAAAAATTTGAGCCATGCCTAAAGTGTGATCCCCTGTTGCTATTCCATTGAAATTTACTTTCGAGGACTAGGAAGATTGATGTTCCTTTTGGCTTGCTTATGAACTGAGCCTTCTTGTTGTTGGGATGTAATAACTCATGGAGATGTTAGAGTAATTTTATTTTTCCTAATTCGATCATGAATTAGCTTGTTATTCATAATAAGGATAAAAAGATTGAGATTGTTCCCATCTTTGTGGCACCTTCTACACCGAAATGAAACTTGTTCATATTATAACATTTATAGTTACTCACCTTCCATGACGATGTCTATTTTCTCAAAAACTATCCCACTTAGATCGAAATTAACTTAATGTGATCCATTGATTTGCTCTTCATTTCTATGTATGAGAGATCAATGTCCAGATAAGTGCCCAAAATATTTCCCAAATATTTTAAAATATCTAGGTGCCACATATCAGGAGGTAAACTAGGGAAGTGCACCCAAATAGGAATCACATCCATACATTCTTGAATAGAATAAAATAAAGGACTCCAAAATTTGATAAACCTAGGATTTGAGTTGATAGAACAAACTTGATGTGATACCCATTGAGCCTCCTCGTGGGTCTAAAATTTTACCCGAATCCAACCTCTTGAGAGTAGAGAGACATTGGGGGTGTTTTGAAATTTTGGTCTGAATGAAGATTCCAATTAATACTTCAAGGTTATAATATTGAAATTTATTCCATGGGCTCTAGCGACTAGTGTCTTCTCCGTCATGTCCGCATCTTGCTTCATGTGAATGCATTTCCCAAGATTTAGATTCAATTTTGTAGGGTTTTCTTATTCTTTATTTTTTTCTTCTTCTTGCGTTATGCATCTGACACTGATCCTCCTTGATAAGATTAATTTTATCCCCCCCTTTCAAATTTGGATGGGCATAAACCTATCACCATTTCCTACTAAATTTTGTGCTTCCCTTTATTATCACAGTAGGAGGGTATTTAGGGAACTACTGGTGGAAATTTTTTTATCCTTTTGCCCAACCTATCCACCTCCAAGATATAATTAGAGTTTGAAGAGATAATTCTTCTAGAAACCCTGAAGACTTTTCCCCTGCATAACCTGGACCTCCAGAAAAAGGGATGACCCTTGGCCTTGCTAAAGCTATTGTATCTGTCCTAGTTAAACTTTGAATCCAACCTATAAGAGAGGCGGGTGCAACTGATATGATACACTAGAAACCATCCATTTACCACATGTTCTCAAATATGAGAAGTAAGGTTTGGTCCCTAAAGAAAACCCATCCTAGGGGCTGAAAAGTTAGGAATAAACCCTTCCACATCCATATTCGAGGTCTAAGCCTCCAAGTACTTCCCATCTAAATAATGATGATTATTTACAACCATGCCCCTGGAAATATGTTTTAGGGTATATTATAATTTGTCTCTTATATCCTTGTAGAGATGGAGAGGTAGCCTATGCACATCCTTGCTCCTAATCCACGAGTCTAGTCCATTTTTCACCTTTCTTTTCCTGCAAATTATCTAAATCAACCAATTCACAATTTTACGAGTGCCTTGTTATTTGATTCATGGTCATATTTAACACAATATTACTCACTAAATCAACTTAAATTTGATTTTCATATGAAAACATTAACCAACTCATATATCCCAAGCCAAGTGCTATATGCCAAAACTACTCTACTTACAACATTATTGTTAGAATTGATGCTAAGATTAAAGAATGATACTGGGATAGATATGCTTTGTGAGAAAATATTAAACAAACATTTACCTCTTTCAAAGTAAATGGAATCACAAATTGATGAGGATTGCTATTTATTTCTTTCAACAAACAAGGACAAAATGGATGTGGATTGATTGGCATATGAAAACACACACTGGCGTTGATTGAACTAAAAAATGACAAAAAAGCACAAAATAAACACGAATTAATTGGTCTATGAAACACACACTAATGTGGATTGAAGTAAAAAGAAAAAAATAAGATGAAATCGGAGAACAAACAAAAAAAAACAATTGAACTACTGATAAATCGCTCCATGTATTAATATCAAAATGAAGGTTGGTTTCTATTTGTTGAAAAAAACTAAATGAAAAATGTGAAAAAACCTTAAATGAGAAAAATGAAAAAAAGGTTAATAATAGGCAGAGACAATATATATTTTGATATAAAGGGGGACTTTAAACTCATTTTCCGACTATTTCTAGTGGATCAATGTGATTAAAGGATTCTTAGCCCAGATTAGGGGCCTGCTGAGGCTATACCCCCCCCTTGTATTTTTTCATTGTGGGTGAGTTGGTTTTTGAATGAAGATTGAAAAAGTTGATTTCTTCGAAGACACATTTAAGGGCTTGTCCAGAGGATTTAAAAGCTCTCCTTTCTCCATCTTAGCGAATGATGGCTTTGTTTGACCTAACACAACCTCTAGGTTCGATTCCTTCTCCATGATCCTTGTCTTTAGCTTAATGTGCTTAGTTTTTCCTCTAGCCATCTCGTCAACATGGTGACATCCTCAACTCCTTCTATTTTTTAGCACCCACACTTCCATTATGATGCCATTACTTGTATGCCCATTTACCCTTTTGTTGCTAGGTTTTCCTTCGTTGAGCCACTTTTAGATACTCCATGCTATGTTTCTTTTCCACCAGACCCCACTACTCTCCCCTGTTTCATGTTGGTCATTGACTTCAACCTCCCCCCTCCACCTTCAAGTTTCTTATGTGACCAAATTACGTGGGATATCCATTGTGGGGGCATGTCTCTTTACAATCAAGGGTAATCTCTCTAGATGGCAGGGAAGAAACCAACAAAGCATAACAAAAAATATATGCAGCACAAAGAATAATTACCTAATTTATTTTTGGGAGATAGTGTTAATATCCAAGATATCTATAGAATGGAGGATATTGTGGTGGTTGATAGGTTCACTAGCAAGCGAATGGTTATGGCTGTCATGAGAAACTGGACAATGAAAAACTTTTACCCAATATTGGGTTACTCGTTCCACTACTAAATACTAGCTAAGGGATGTATGGGTTGGATTTTAGATTCAAAGGAGGATGATGAAAAAATCCTCTAGCGTTGATGGCATTGGGGCTCTCAGGCTCTGTATTTGAAGAGATGGATTGTTGAATTCGATGCCCGCTCAGGGAGGATTTCGGTGGTCCCCATTTGGGTTCATCTTTTGACCCTCCCGCTGCAATTTTGGTTTGATGAAGTCTTTAAGGAGATTGGAAATATCCTATGGTTTTATTATGAGTCTCACACCTCCTTTAGGAAAACTCAGTACGTGGAAATGGAAATAATTTTGGTAGGGGTTAATTTGGCTGTGGGGATTCTAGATTCAATATCCTTACAAGTTGGCCAAAATTCACAAGCAAGTTCTGGATTACGAAGGAATTTCATTCTATTGTGCTATATGCCATTCATATGGCCATTTGTGTGGGACTTTCTACTTGGGAAGTCCAAAAAAATCTGGGTAAAATGGCCCTTGCGAATACAAACTCAGGGAGTGTCCCACCGTAGATTTCAACAAATATTGATCTTGTTCAAGGAAATCAGGACCGAACACCTTCTCCAAAGTTGGTGGATAGAAAAATTATTTTTTAGGAAAAACAATAGATAACTAAGGAGTACCCTGAGGCATTGGTCCAGAGGGTAGATGAAACTGCAATGATGAAAACTAAGACCTTCACTTCAGGTATGTTACTATCCTCCCCTTCACCCTTTCCTACATCAAATTCTTATATTTCCTCTATTTTTGCTGTCCCCACCCTTGATTTTCACTTTTTTATCTTGTCCCCTTTATAGTATTCAAAGCCTCAGTTTTCCTCCCTCATCCCCATATATTTTCCCCCTAAATACTCTATCCTTTGGAAAATATTTCTTTTTCAACCCTACCTCCTCCCCTCCTCTCGTTCCAGTGTCCTGCCACCCTTACTATTTGTGATCCCTCTCCTCCCACCCTCTCGAATTTGGTCTGTCCCTAGTGGTTTATACCCTCCAACTTGGTGGGGGTTTAGGGATTTTGGATGAAAAATACCCATTGTGCTTAGGGAGGGTCCATAAATCTCTCATTTCCTTTGCTATGCAGTAGGATTCTATGAAGATTAAAATTGGGAAATAAAAATCAATTGTCAGGGTGCTTAGAACATCAAGCCCTTCTAAGGTTTGGAATGAGTATTCTCCCTTATAACATCAGGGGTTTAGAAAAATCATAAAAAACCTTTTGAATCCATAGAATAATAAATACTCTCTCACCTAGGGTCATTTTCTTGTAGGAAACCTTGATAGAAGGATCTAAGGCAAAATCCATCCTTATTGCTCTTTTTCCCTCCTGGTCCTTTCATCACATGGACGACTTCGGAAAATCAGGAGGGCTTGTCATGGGGTGGCAAGCTGCAACTCTGCTGTGTACTCAAGCCTAGGCCTCTTGGTCCCGTTTTGTTACATCTTTCACTTTCATGGATTGAGACATCTCTTTTGATGGCATAAATGTATATGTTCCTTTCATGGATAGGAATCATTTTTGGTTTTTTTTTCTTCGAAACTTCATTTTTTGATCTTGACCACATCTATATGGGGTGAGACCTAAATATCACGGTTGGCCACTAAGAAATATGAGGGCCCTCTACTCGACCAGACCCTTTACCATATTTCTTCGTGGATTGCATTGAATCTTCTAGCTTGTTTACCCTTCCAACCTGGGCCAACAATAGAAAAAGGGATGCATATGAGGCTAAAAGGTTGTTTCACTTCCTTATTTCATTTTATTTTTGGATATGAATCTATAAATCTAATAATGGAATGCTACTAGTGGTGACTTTGATCACAAACCTATTAACTTTGACTTGAAAAAGGGACCCTCCAAGCTTATGGGCCCTTTTAAATTGAATCCAGGTTGGTTAGAACATCCTTCACTCATGGAAAGGATAAAGGAGTAGTGGTTTCATTCAACCTAGAATGTGGATCTTCTCCCCCTCTAAAATTACAGGAAAATCTAAAAAATGCTAAAAATATCATCTCTCTTTGTCCAAAGGAGAAAAAATCACAAGATGAAAAACTCCTCTTGGAAGATGAAAATAAGCTCCAGTACCTCTTATCCAACTCATACTTTTTAGAGGAACATAACTTAAATCTCAAAACCTTGGAGGAGAAAAGGAGGAACAACTTGATTGATAAAGAAAAGGAATGGGAATTAAAAAGCATAGCACTGTGGCTCTAGGCGGGTGATGAAAACACAAAATATTTCAATAGAATAGACAACCATAGGAAATCCATTAACACTGTATTGGAAATCAATTGTGAAAATGTTTCCAAGGAAACAAATTTCAATGATATCATAGAGGAAGGCTGCTCATTTTTTTTTTCCAAAGGTAAAATCAAACTTTTTATTAAGAAAATAAAATGTTACATATGTAGATGCATTTAAGCATTCCTGAATACCATGGATCCACAAATATGCAGATAAACACACACACAAAGATATTAAGAAAGTGAAAGAACCACTTGCTTAACTCAAAAAGCACATAAAGTCTCCATAACCTTAGTTGGGCCTCTCCAATATTCGAGAAAATGACCCGTCTAAAACAAAGTATAGCAGTCATAAAATAACCATTGCAAAATTCTTACAAAAAAACTGAATATCCAAAACTGTAAAAAAGAATTGTATCACCACTGAGAAAAAGAACCAAAAAGGTGAAATTAATGGAGCATATCAAAAATATTATGCAATATATGGCGGTGGTTCGATACACAGATCCACCACGCCTATGGTTTAGTGATGTGAGAGTCGTCTAGAACCTGTTGCAGACCCTCCTTAGAAATGAGATCTGATTGTGTGTTCCACTCCTGTAGATGTGACAAACATATATGTCAAAAGAAAAAAATTTAGATGAAAAATTTCTTCTAATATCAGAACCAAAATGTGATTTTTAAATCTCTGCAAATTGTTAAATCAATTTATAACATTTAATGAGTCACCAAATAGTTGTACTAATTCTATCCCCAACTGTTGCAGCCAATTGTAGTAAAAGTTTCAGAGATTTTAGTTTTGCATAATTGTTTGATTCCGAACCAATACCGATAGAAGCTTTGAATAGTTTATTCTCATCAAAATGAATGATCAGACCTGCCCCACATCTATTATGAGAAACCAAGGCACCATTGAAATAGGCCCAAGGGATGTGTGGCCTAATATTTTCTTCTCTAATGATCTAGGAGTCAGCTTTGGAGAATATTTAGGCGGTGAAACATAAATAGAGGAACATTTTGATGTTGGGTGCAACCCAACTTGGGCTATATTTTGGATAGAACTCTGCATTTTGAAGAGTGGAGTGCAAAGTGGACCACGCAGCGGAGCGCAAGGTGGACCGTGCAATGCATCATGTTAGATATGCTGCGTGGTATCATAGGGGCTTCGAGGTGGGTCGAAGGGCTTCCTTTTTGTAATGGGTTTTGGGTTATTTTTAATTATTTTTTGAATCCCATGGTATTTGGCCCATGGTATTGTAACAATGTAATAATATAAAAGGGAATGTAATGCTATGCTAGAAAGAAAATTCATATCAGATGGTTATGGTTAAGTCTTTGTATCATGTATTTTGTAGCAAAGGGAAGGCTCTGCAACTGAGCGCACAGAGACCTTGGAAGAGTCTGTAGCTTAGTGCATAGACCACCTGCAACTTAGTGCGTAGGTCGAAGAGTTGATTGTACTTAAAGTTCCATCATAAGAAAGAAGCAGTTTGGGATGATATTATGATATTATTATGTGTTTTTAAGCTTATATATGTTATCTGTTATAGAGAAGTTATTTTTATATTTTCTTAATACCTGTTGTTGAGAAGTAGCTATTACAGTTTCATGTTATACCCGTGCAATATTGGTTTAGAATGTTATATGACTTTTTTCTGTGATATATTGAATGTGGTGAAGTAAGTTATCAATGTTAAGGGTAAGATAAAAGAGAAATACCACATCTTCCAGTCCCTCAAGGCTGTAGAAACCTAGTTCTGCATCCTCCCATAGTCACTTTGGGCGAGACTATGATTTGCTTATAGGAAGTTGCTAAAAGGGCCAGTGATTGAGAGTTTTGTTGGTGCGCGGTAAGATCGAACCTGTGTCAGCCCAAATCAATCCAAAAAATGGTTCCGTTGCCGCGACCAGGATCTGTTTGAGGGATATGTGGATGTGGTACCTCTCAAAGAAGGAAATTCAAGATTGGATAGTCCAAAAATAGCGAGAATTTGTAGATCAAGAAAAAAAAAACCCTCATTTCAAATCTGAGGCGTGGTTACAAAGGTATATTTTCATAGATTAGTACAAAATTTTCTTCGGTACTTTTCCTAACGAGCTGTACTATTGGATATCAAGGTTGACTGAAAGAAATTATTTTTTAAAGAATGATGAACCTACAACGTGGAATCTTGAGCTGATACAACGACTCAAGAGAACTGACAACAAGATCTCAAGGTTAGTCGATTTTTGGATAGACAGTATCTTGGGAGGATTCAATACTGAATTCACGGTAGATTCGACTGTGTCCTACAATGAAACAGAGCGAATATTATTCAAAGGACCGTGAGGTAAGTAACTTAAATATTTGAAACTTTGGATTAATATGCTTCTATGTGAAAAGGGTGTTTACAGATGCAATAATATTGCTATTTTACTTATGTTTGGAGGAATAAAAAATAAATATGAGTGAGAGATTGGTGCAACGCGATGTAGAAAGAGATATAGAGTAGACACCAGGAAAATATATCATGGAAAAGATCCAAATACCTTTGTAGAAATTGATTATATTACTAGTCAGAATCCAGTAATAGTCAGGGTGTTGGTGGACTCCCTGCTCCCCCTCCTACCCCCCATCCCCCTCCCCCCTCCCCCCTCTCCCTTTCACCCCAAGAAGAGTTATGGATGAAAATATGGATGGTTTTTATGCAAAGCTTTATGGGCATCAACGCAGGTCAATGATGAAAATATAAAGAAGACGCAGCTCATCAAGACACTGCCTGATAGAGAAATGCCATGGTATATGAAGTTTTCAACTAATCTAAACATAATGTTTGGAGACATTAAAAAAATGCTGGTTGGAGAGTTTAAGAAGCTGAAGTCTCATTCATAGTGCATTACTAAGTTGAAATAAATCAAATAGAAGCCTATTGAGTCTGTTTGGGAGTTGGATAAGAGATTTAAGTTGTTATTGGATCATGTGGGTTTCGACATAGCTCCATAACAACATCAAGAGTGGTTTATAGCTCTGTTGCTACCACATATCATATTACCATTGATGCAGTAGAAGATAAGAACTCAAGCCAAAGCTCTAGAGATTGCAATGAAGTTGGAACCTTCGTCTACAGGAGATACTAATGCAGGTGTAATATCCCAAAATAGGGAATTTATACAACAATAAGAATATCTTAAGATATTCTTAAGTTGGATCTTCAACAAATCATGAGCATGGAAATTTAAATCAGCTCATAAGATGTAAGAGAACATCTTACAAGCAGATGAAGGAACAACAACAAGAATATGGCCTATACACTCCTTCCACAATGGGGAAATGCAACAATATAGGGCATAAAATAACTGTCTTCAAAAAATAACGCTATAACTATCAGAAATGGGACTTGGATCCCTTAGAATAGACTACATGAAACTCATATCCAGAATTGGAGCTGAAACAAATCACTCTAGCCAACATAAACAGATCTCCCCAAGTCAATATGTCTCAAATAAGCCCAAACCCCATGAATTTTCTTAACAGGAATGATTGAAGCATGAAAAAACATTATTTCAGTGAGGGTTTATGCAGAAAATAATGAGAAATAATAGATAAGGAGTGTAAAATTATCCAATGGCTGAGAAAATGGAGATTCCTTCCTCTTTATACACAACAAGAATAACCCGGCAAGGGTTTCAAGAAAATACAATGTATAAAAGAGCAGATCTGCAGATATAGATCTAGAAAATGTAGTATACTATAGCTCTGTATATATATAGTTGGAAATGTACAAGAAATAAAAGAAGAATGATGTACAAAGGTCTCCGGGAGAAGGGTTGGCCCTTCCTCCAAGGAATAAGCTCACAAGCAAGGGTTCAAACCCTGCTATTGCAACACTCTGGAAAAGGATGCAGTTTCTGCGAATAACTGCACTGTAGAAGATGGGAAATGATTTGGCCACATGCCAAGATGTAAAATATGCTCTGGAATCTCCTATATAGATCTTGAAAAGCAAGGGGAGCTCCCTCCTTTGAAAGATAAGCTCAAGAGCTAGTGTTGTAAGTCTCCCACTGCAACACCCTGCAACACAACGTCCCCTGCTACAGGAATAACGCTATGGCTAAAGTAGGATGCTTGGCCTCAAGCCTAGATGTGGGAAAATGAAGAACAGAGCTCCTCCAAGAGATCACTCAAGGAAGGAGAAGGAATCCCTAAGCAAGAATGCCTTGTGCCGAACAACACTGCATACTCAACTCAACAGCTGAAGAATGCTCAATAGTCTAAGCAGAACAAAATCAATAATCCATAAGATAAACTCAAATGTATACTATATTTCTCCTTATAAAGTTTGTGAGCCTCCTCACCTTGGGTCCCACCCATTAGGGTTTCTAACACCACATGGTCACTTTCCCTCTAAAACTGCGTTGTAGCTCCATCAAGGCTATTCCTCCATACTGCGTTGTTGACTTAGTCAACTTGACTAAATCAACATGATTATTTTCCTGTTCATGCATGGAAAGTGCAAAATCCAACCACTAAGATGTCTCCTTTTCACACCAAGAGGGTTTTTATGCTAATACAAGATAAGTATGGGACTTTTTCCCCATTTATTCATTTACTAGGTGCAAAGATAAAAATTTAATATTCCTATTAGCTGCATGCTAATTTTAGGAATATTACAGTCCTCCCCTCCCAAATGTTGCTTGTCCTCAAGCAACTGCAAGGACAGAATTGGAAAGTCTCCTTCCCTCCTCCTGTAGCATCCTCATATGATGATCTCCCCCAAAGAATAGGATGTTGTCTCAACAATGAAACTCCATAGTGCCTCTCCCAAGCACAAAAATTAGCATTTGGTGTACATCCAAAATGGCTATAATCATGCAAAAGTAAAATACTCAAGGAGACAACTATGTCCTGTCTAAAGGTCCTCTCAAGGCATGGAGTTTGAAATGCATGGGAAACTTTCATTCTCAAGTGAAACCTCCACCCCCAAGCTATCATCCATATAAAATGAGTCACCCTCCAACATGGCAACTCATGAAAAATTCCCGCCACCTTTGGCTCATGAAGTGTAGGTGGGCTGAATAGATGAACATGATAGGAAAGAGGGCCTATCCCATGCTGCCCACCTCTCCACTTATGATAAGTGTAGAGGGCATGTTGATCTTGGGCTACAACATGGTTGCCCTCAAGTGGCAAGAAGAAGATTTAATCTCCAAGGATCCTTTCTCCAATGTCATGAGCCATGCTAACCCAAACCATCCCATACAAGATGAATGGCACCCCATCACCATATGGCATCCAAATTAGAAAATTTATGAAGGTTATGTGGAATTTTGGATGGTACAAATGGTTCTCCAAGTGAATACCACGCAGTCTCCCCAACTGCTGTTTGAGAATATCATGTGGCAAGTGGTTCTCGAATAAGTTACAAGCTGTACATGTTTGCTTCTCCACCATGGGGTAGTAAGCAGCAATGTATATCAGCTGTACATAATCAAAATAACAATACACTTGCCCAAAGTCATGTATAGATGGGCTACTAGCATTACAAATATTGGCCTTAAAGTGACCATGAAACCCAAAAATACTCTTGCTCTCTTGTGGAGCAATGCATTGTTCATATATGGTGAGAAGATACAAGTACTCAATGGAGTAATCAAAAAGTACATAAATTTATTTCTTACCATGCATGGTGAGTAAGCTGAAAGTGAGGTCCATAAATGAGCCCTCCCATGAGAATCTCCTCATAAAAATCTGTAGAATGAGAGGATGCATACTCCCAAGTGACAACGCTGTAGGCCTTAGTGACAAGGCTCTTGTCACTCCATGACTCCTCCCTTTGAAATTCCATATGCCAAAGCCATCCTTCCATCACATACCTCCTAACAAAGGGTATGACCCAAGATAGCCAAACTCTCTCAAGAGTAGCCAACGCAGCTTTGCTTCTTGCTGCCTTGTGTCATAGATCTGCAAGTGGCTCACCAACCTCTTGCTCTCCATCCACCTCCCTTCATCCAAATGTGGATGTCTCCATTCATCCTCCCCCTTGGTATCTTCCCAATGAAGACTACCAATCTCCCAAGGCAGATATTTCTCCTTACACCTCATGGGAAGTTGAGATGTAACCCCTTTGATATCTCCTAGAGAAGACCTCTCATCAATAATCTCTTGAATCCAAAAGAATCCAAGTGTGCTGAAGGTAAAACATCATCAGAAAGTGGCACAACACCCATTATGCCCTCCAAAATCTTGCACCTTAACTCTTCATGCTGCATGAAACTCAATAAAGGTGCAATGGAATGAATGCTTATCCCTTCTTGGATCAAACCAAAGTTGCACAACACTGTGCAAGTTTGTTGCTCCACACCAATAATGTGTTTTGATCCTTGACCATGTGGAGACAAATTCCCAAGATTTCACATAAGATTTCTTGAAAGGATAAAAAATGGAAATCCATGCATACCTTAGTGAGTCTTGGGAACATCTTGTATGGCTGCAAGAGTTCCTTCCTCCAATGTGTTGGCTGATCCAACTACTGATACAGATGGCTGCCCTTCCATGATTGTGATAGTGTTGGTACAAGGCTCCTCAAGTGGAGAAGAGGACTCCTCCTTCTCTGATCTTCTACTGTCAAATCTTCTGATTACCCGGTGAGTGAAATCTAAAAAAGTGGACACTCTTGCATGAATCACATGGCTGAACCACCAGGTGCTTTCCTTGCCCTCCAAGTGCAACGCCGAGATCTCCACAGCCTCTTTTTCCACTACTGGATGTAGTAGGAAAAATGCTTCTAACTTCATCACCCAAGATTCTGCTGTACATAAGGGTGATCCATTGAAGGTAGACAATAGGAATCTATTTCCCCTTATCATCCTATTGCTGTATGGCCTCCTCTCTTCTTTCAGTCAGATAAAATGATGAAGATCTAGAGTCTCTTTGAACGCCCTAGGTTGGCACTTGTACCCTGTCAAATATCCACTCAAGATCTCATGTTCTAAGTGGTCTTATTTCTCTTCACTCCCTCTATGAGAATAGGAAGTGCATGGGTCTTCTTCTTTCTTCTGAAACCCTCTAGAGGTCTCACTGCAGCTTCTTTTGGAGTTTCAATGCATCTTTCCTCTTTCTTCTTAGATCTAAAGATTGATGAGAGTAATCTCATCCTCTCCATCATTCTGATGTCCTTTTCTTCTCATCTTCTGGATTGGATCTGAAATCCACAGGCTGAGCCAAGATGGCAGCTCTGATACCACTGTAATATCCCAAAATAGGGAATTTTTACAACAATAAGAATATCTTAAGATATTCTTAATTTTGAGCTTCAGCAAATCATGAGCATGGCAATGTAAATCAGCTCATAAGATGTAAGATAACATCTCACCAGCAGATGAAGGAACAACAACAAGAACATGGCCTATACACTCCTTCCACAATGGAGAAATGCAACAATATAGGGCATAAAACAACTGTCTTCATAAAAAAATGCAATACCTGTGAGAAATGGGACTTGGATCCCTTATAATAGACTACATTCAACTCATACCTAGAATTGGAGCTGAAACAAATCACTCTAGCCAACATAAACAGATCTCCCCAAGTCAATATGTCTCAAATAAGCCCAAACCCCATGGAATTGCAAAACTGGAATGAATGAAGCATGCAACAACATTATTTTAGTGAAGGTTTATGCAAAAAATAATGAGAAATAATATATCAGGAGTGTACAATCATCCAATGGCTGAGAAAATGGATATTCCTTCCTCTTTACACACAACAAGAATAACCCGACAAGGGTTTCAATAAAATACAATGTATAAAAGAGAAGATCTGCAGATCTAGATCTGGAAAATGCAGGATACTGTAGATCTGTATATATATAGCTGGAAATTTACAAGAAATAAAATAAGAATGATGTACAAAGCTCTCCAGGAGAAGGGTTGCCCCTTCCTCCAAGGAATAAGCTCACAAGCAAGGGTTCAAACCCTGCTACTGCAGCACTTTGGAAAAGGACGCAGTTTCTGCAAATAACTACACTGTAGAATATGGGAAATGATTTTGCCACATGCCAAGATGTAAAATATGCTCTGGAATCTCCTGTACAGATCTTGCAAAGCAAGGGGAGCTCCCTCCTTTGAAAGATAAGCTCAGGAGCTGGTGTTGTAAGTCTCCCACTGCAACACCCTGCAACACAACGTCCCCTGCTACAGGAATAATGTTGTGGCTGAAGGAGGATGCTTGGCCTCAAGCCTGGATGTGGGAAATGAAGAACATAGCTCCTCCAAGAGATCACTCAAGGAAGGAGAAGGAATCCCTAAGCAGGAATGCCTTGTGCTGAACAACACTGCATACTCAACTCAATAGCTGAAGAATGCTCAATAGTCTAATTAGACCAAAATAAATAATCCATAAGCTAACCTCAAATGTCTGCTATCTTCCTCCTTATAAAGTTTGTGAACCTCCTCACCTTGGGTCCCACCCATTAGGGTTTCCAACACCACATGGTCACTTTCCCGCTAAAACTGCATTGTAGCTCCATCAAGGCTATTCATCCAAACTGCGCTGTTGACTTAGTCAACTTGACTGAATCAACATGATTCTTTTCCTGTTCATACATGGAAAGTGAAAAATCCAGCCACTAAGATGTCCCCTTTTCACACCAAGAGGGTTTTTATGCTAATACAAGATAAGTATGGGCCTTTTTCCCCATTTATTCATCTACTAGGTGCAAAGATCAAAGTTTAATATTCCTATTAGCTGCATGCTAATTTTAGGAATATTACAGTAGGTATGCAGCAGATCCATAAACAGTTGGTGAACCCGACTTTGCAATTACATGACATCAATAAAGTTAAATAAGTTAGAGAAGAAGTATGTTGTACAAAGTGCAAATCGGAGGGCCATTCTAAAGAGCAGTGCCATGTCTTTCGGGATTACATGGCTAGTGGGGCACCAAATCCCTTGAACACACGATCCAATGTGTGGTTTGAAATATGCAGGACTAGAGTGTTGGGAAAAACACTGAGAGGGGGGGGGGGTGAATCAGTATTTAGGGCTGAACAATTATTCTTTTCTTTCTCTCAAAACCATATGTTATATTATTGCATCCAACATGTATGTCCAGATATCTTATTATGTTTTTACTTAGAGCATTGCATCATTCATTCTTCAGATGAGCAGTAAGCATGAACATAAATAACAGAACAGACCATCAAACATAAACAACACATATGAACACCAGGATTTAAGGTGTAAACCCAATTCGGGAGAAAACCACCACTGCTGCAATCTCAGTCTTCAATATATATTATAGAGAAAACTTCTTACAATATGTGCTGGTGCAGACTTATACCAGCACGCAGGCACCCACCTGCAGAAGGCTACAACCTTCTCTCGTTTACCATCCTCTCCTGGAAGGGAGCTACTACCCCCTGCTCTCGTTTACCAACTGCCACTGGAAGGGAGCTACAACCCCATTACTGAAGGCTTCAACCCTCAGATTTACTGTAGACCAGGTTTCATCAATTTTCACACTGGATCAAGCAGCTTCAACGCAACCCTGTATTCAATCATCAACAATCATATTTTGCTCAAAACTTCATAACAGAACAATGAGACCACTATAACCATAATGTCAGAAATAACCCAGAATTCAGAGAATATATGCGTTCAACATCCCGTGTATCCTTCTGTGTATATTAATCTTCAGAAAACTTCAACTTTCATATGCACTTTCAATGTAGATGACCCGCATATATACGTGCTTTTTCTGTATAGATCTGTAATTATATATTTTGCAGAGCAGGCCAGATCTATATAAACTTACCCGAAATTATATGTGTTCTTCAGCAGACATGCGCCAGCTCTTCATCGTTTATTCTATTGAATAAACTCAAGACTCATCACCTTGAGATCAATATATCTCGATGGGTGCATCATAGAATTAGAATCAATTAATCACGTCGTCTATTCATGCAGATATTCCTTCGAGGAATTATTCTTTTTCAACCCTTGCACATGCACACATCGAATTATCATCTTTTTCCCTTTATATAGACTTCACCTTTACAAAAACCATGAGTCAAAAACCATTTAACTGCTAAAGGTATTCCTTTGACAATATTTCCATTAGTTTGGCCCACGGGGTTTTTGATTTCTTTTTAAATTATTTATCAATTGATAAATAAATATATTTACAACGTTTTAGTCCCTTATGATTAACCCTTCAGAATTTATAAACAATATCCAATGCTTTCAAATAGTTAATATTTCAATAAGCCTTTGACCCCTGGCCCACATATGCGCCCCCACCGTACCAAAATAAACTTTACGCAAGTCTATTGCCCGATCACCGTTAGATCGCGAGCCTCCAAGATCAACGGTACATATGCATATCGCTCGACCTCCGATGCCAAATGTTAACGTGCGATGGCCGAACGTTATCATACAATGGTGCGAAGTGGTGGCGGTTTTCCCTGGACGTGTGTCACTTGTTTTGTGGAATCGGAGCCAAACTCTTGAATACCTCTTATCCCGCAAAAGTGGTGCGATATGGGCAATCCGCTTTTGCAAATCCATTCGCGGTTTTTAAATAGTGATCAACCGTCCAATCGCTCCGTACCCCAAGTTCCGTATAACTCTGATTTAATTGTTCTTTCCCCGTGATTATGTTAATAAAACTTGGGTTATATATAATTTATATAATGTGCCCTGTACACACAGAACACATTCTAAGTTCATTGTACCGTGGCCTTAGCACCCCGAAATCAAAAACACGAGATCATCACACAGAGTTGAAGGGAATTTCGTACGAGAAAGGGACCAATCAATACCCCAATTTCTCTGGGTATTTTCCACCTAATAGAGTATCACCGAAACTCAACCATACATAGATTTTCTTTCTCCTCCATCAAAATACATACATTATATTTATACATGAATTAACTTCCGCAGGGATTCTAATATCCATCAATTCAAATCAACCCTGTCTTTGGACAACTCTCCTTTAATTCACTGCTTGTCTCTGTAAATGCATTCTTCCTCTGTTCTTTTCTGCTACATTTAGATGCCAATTCCCTTGCCACATACTTTTCCATCAATGACAATATTTCCAACAATCTCCCCCTTTGGCATTGATGGAAATACTCGTGCTTTGAAAATCTTATAGGAACCCTTTGTTGCTTTGATTTTCCTCGTCCTTTGACATCAATGGAAAAGAGTTGACAATACCATGCTCCCCCTAAGATCATGCTGCATCTTCATAAACTAACAATATGACTTATAAATGCCAACGATGCATCCTTTTCATATGACCAATGCTCCCCCTTAGCCTGTGCATTCAAAGATGCCCAACAACGCCTCACAACCAATTTAATCTTCTGTATTTAAGTAGACCTGTTCCTCTGCATGGCAGAGACTACTCCCAGTTTTTGTCTGAGATATTCGAACGCTTCCCTGGGTAGAGGTTTGGTAAATATATCAACCACTTGTTCTTTGGAGGAAACATACTCCAATTTCACCTTTTGTTCAAGCACTTGTTCACGTAAGAAGTGATACTTGATGGGAATGTGCTTGGTCTTGGAATGCATAACATGATTCTTTGAGATACTGATGGCACTTGTATTATCACACATAATGGAGATAGGGGGTGAACATTTGATTTGAAAATCTTGTAGGGTTTGCATCATCCAAAGAAGTTGAGTGCAACATGATGCTGCAGCCACATATTCTGCTTCTGTTGTAGATAAGGCAATGGAGCTTTGCTTCTTGCTGAACCAAGATACTAACCGGGGCCCCATAAAGAATGCACCACCACTAGTGCTTTTTCGATCATCAACACTTCCATCCCAATCTGCATCAGTGTATGCATGAAGAGTAAGATCAACATTCTTTGGATACCATAGTCCAAAGTCTTGAGTTCCCTGTAGATATTTGAATATTATTTTCACAGCCTAAAGATGAGACTCTTTTGGATTGGCTTGAAATCGTCCAACAATCCCAACTGCATGCATGATGTCTGGTCTTGTCCCAGTGAGATAAAGTAAACTTCCTATCATAGATCTGTATTCTGGTTGATTTACGGTGGGGGAATCATCATTAGAACTGAGATTGCATCCAGTTATCATTGGTGTACTTACAGGTTTGCAATCTTCCATGCCATACTTCTTCAGGATTTGCTTGAGGTATTTTTCTTGTGATAAGAATATGCCATCTGTTGCTTGTTGTACTTGCAAGCCAAGAAAGAATGTTAGTTCCCCAAGCAAAGACATTTCAAATTCTTGCTGCATATCAGAAGCAAATTTCTGACTCATAGACTCTTCATTACTTCCAAAAATGATATCATCAACATATACAACCACAATCAATAGTTTGTCATTTTCAGTTTTTGTGTATAAGTTGCTGTCAGCAGACCCTTTTGAAAATCCTTGTTGATGAAGATATTTGTCAAGACGATAGTACCATGCCCTTGGAGCTTGTTTGAGACCATATAGAGCCTTTTTAAGTCTACAAACAATTTTTTCATCATTTCCCAATATGAATCCTTCTGGTTGTTCTATATAGACTTCTTCTTCTAGATCACCATTGAGAAAAGCAGATTTAACATCCATTTGATAGACTTTGATTTGTTGGAAGCTTGAAAAAGCAAGAAACATTCTTATGGCTTCAAGTCTCGCTACAGGAGAAAATTTTTCTTCAAAGTAAATACCTTCTTGTTGAGCATACCCTTTGCAAACAAGTCTAGCTTTATTTCTTATAACATCCCCATTCTCATTTAACTTGTTTTTGAATATCCATTTAGTTCCAATGACATTTTTGTCATGAGGTCTTGGTACTAATTCCCAAGTGTGATTCTTCTCAATTTGATCAAGCTCTTCATTCATGGCTTGAATCCAACAATCATCTTTGTAGGCTTGACTGACATTGTGTGGTTCAATAGTGGACAAAAATGCCATATTGCTAGAAGATCCCACAAGAGTCCTTCTTGTTTGTACACTTGATTCCTTTTCTCCCAAAATTTAAGATTGTGGATGATTATTTTGAACATATCTAGATGGAGCTTTTTCAGATAAATCATCTTCGGGTTCTTCATTGGGTTCACTGTCTAGTATATCATTCTTATTTGATGTAGAAGGATATGTGTCATTATCATCTTCATCCGTTGTTTGTTTTTCTTCTTTTGGAACTGCAGGAGACTCATCAATAACAACATCAATACATTCAACAATCTTCCGAAGTTTTTAATTGTAACATTTATATGCCCTACTCCTAGAGGAGTAACCAAGAAATATTCCTTCATCTGCTCTGGGTTCAAACTTGCCAAGTTTTTCATCATTATTCTTGATAAAGAATTTGCTTCCAAAAATTCTAAAATGCTTTACAGTGGGAGGTTTACCATACCAGAGTTCATATGGAGTTTTATCACTATTTACACGAACATGTGCCTTGTTGAGAATGTTTACTGCTGTATGTGCTGCTTCTCCCCAAAAAGTGTCAGGTGTTCCAGAATCATCAAGCATAGCTCTAGCCATCTATTGAACTGTTCTGTTCATTCTTTCTGCAACACCATTCTGTTGTGGAGTGCCAGCTACAGAGAACTGTCTTTTTATGCCATGTTGTTCACATAATTCAAGAAATTCATTGGATGTATATTCTCCTCCTCTATCAGATATGAGACACTTTATTTTTAGATCTAATTCATTCTCAACTAGTGCTTTGAAGATCTGAAATTTCTCAAATGCTTCATCTTTGTGTTTAAGTAGCCCAAATCAACACATTCTAGAGAAATCATCAATGAATAAGATATAGTATTCTTCACTACGTGGTGACTTTTTCCTCATAGGTCCACATATGTTAGTATGAATGAGTTCAAGGGGCTTAATTGATGATCCTTCCTTGGCATTAAATTGTACTCTGGTTTGCTTACTGAATTGGCAAGATTTGCATATGATATTTTCAGGTGGAGTGATATTGGGAAGATCACGAACAACTTTAAGTCTGATTGATTTGTTGATTTGAGAAAAGCTCAGATGCCCCAACCTTCTATGCCATAGCCAATTTTCTGAAGATTTACTCAAATAACATTGTTCTTTGCAGTTCTTCAATATATATAGGTTGTTTGGAGTTCTCTTTCCTTTTATAATTGCTTTACCTATATCAAGATCGCGTACCACACATTCTTTTGAACTGAAGACAACTTCAGTTCCTTGATCACACATTTGACTTACACTTAACAAGTTATGCTTTAATCCATCCACACACATGACTTCATTAGCTTTCACCTTATCTTTTAGGAAAACAGACCCTTTTCCTTTAATGACCGCAGGAGTATCATTTCCAAATGTAACATTCTTCTCCTTTTCTAGAGCACTATATGGAAGAAGTTTGTCTTTATCACCTGTCATGTGTCTTGAGCATCCACTATCAATGTACCATTGGTTTTCTTCATCTTCTGCAAATAACGCTATGCCACAATTTTCAACCTGTAATTCCTTCTTTTTCCATACTTTGGAGCTTGAAGGAACATGTTCTTTTGGCTGAACTTTGCTCTTGCATTCAGATTCTTCATGGCCAAAGTTATTGCAATAAGTGCATTCAACTTCATTTTGAAGAGGAGAAAAGTTGTTATAAGTATTCTTCTTTGCTTAAATATCGTTCCTTTTCTTTCTTGCTTCTCTTGTCATGATAGTTTTATATGCTACACATTGAACAAATTTATGACCAAAATTGTGACATGAGAAACATTGTCCATTGAAGAAGAAATTTCTGCGATCATAAGATCTTCTATATGAATTTACCTGTTGATTGGTGTTTCTTTGAAATACATTCTTGTTAGTGTTCCTTGAATTGAGATGATCATGCTTTACCTGTAAAGATTCTTTATTCCCTTGCTGAGTGGCAGCATGTTGTAAACCAGCTGTAACTTCTTTTAGATAATTTGGTGCTGAAGCCCGAGAAGATTCTCTGATATATCCAAGACCTGTCTTTATAAGAGGAGAACGTTATACCTTGATAATCTCATCTAAGGTTTCAGACCCTTTAGCAAATCTAAGATTTAGAGTCTTTACTTTCTCAAGTTCTTTTCTTAGATCTACTACTTCACACTCTAATTTATCATTGTGTTTCTCTTTATCTTCAAGTTGATTTTTCAGAGTTTCTATGGTTATTTTGCTCTTTTCTAAGCAAATTTTGAGTTTATTGTTTTCATCAAGAAAATCAATGTCTTTTAGAGCATCCAAAAAAGTATCCTTTTCTTCTCTATATTATTTTTCAAATGCCATGAGAAGTCTAAGATCTTGTTCACATTCTTCCTCACTATCAGATAACCCATCACTGTCTTCATGAGTATAGTAAATATTTCTAGTGCTAAAACGATTCTTATTCCTTCTTTCTACTTCCTTCCCCTTTTTATGTGTTTCTTTATAAGGACACTTAGCAGCATAATGACCAACTCTTCCATAATCAAAACATTTGAAAGGAAGCTTACCTCTGAATCGTCCTGTGCCAAGTTGAAGTTTCTTTACGAAGTTTATCTCATCTTCTTCTGAGATATATCCTAATCCTTCTGTTATTTGTACTTCCTTTCCTTTTGTAGAAGTTCTAAAGACTGCTTCTTTGACTTCAGATGGTCCTCCTCTTCTCATTTCATATGCAGTTAGTATGCCATGAAGTTGCACCACAGTAAGGTTTTGAAGATCCTGCTTTTCTTCAAGAGCAGAAACTTTTGACTCAAATTTTGTTTTTAGTGACCTTATGACTTTCTCAACCAAAGTAGATTCGGTTATTGTTTCTCCCAAATTTCTCATACGATTTACAATATCATCAAGACGTAAAAAGAAATTGGCAATGCTCTCCTCATTATCAATTTTTAGATTCTCATATTGAATTCTGAGAGTTTGGAGTTTAGCACTTTTTACCTTTGCATCACCTTCATAACTTAGAATGATTTTGTCCCATATTGTCTTTGCTGTATTCAGTTGCATGACTTTGACAAATTCTGATTCAGTTAGACTTCCCAATAGAGCATTGACCGCCTTTGCATTTGTTTCATAATTCTTTCTTTCCATTGGATCTGTTGGTACTGCAGCTGGATATTGATAACCTTGTTCAACAATTTCCCATACCTCTGCTCCCAGAGACTGAAGATAGGATCTCATCCTTGTTTTCCAGAAGATTAAATTGTTTCCGTTAAAGAGCGGAGGCCTGATAGATGCTGTTCCATCTTGATTGCTCATCTTGCTTGATCTTCCTTCTAGCGGCTAAGCTTTTCAGAAGGACCTGCTCTGATACCAATTGTTGAGAAAAATACTAAGAGGGGGGGGGTGAATCAGTATTTAGGGCTGAAAAATTATTATTTTCTTTCTCTCAAAACCATATGTTATATTATTTCATCCAACATGTATGTCCAGATATCTTATTATGTTTTTACTTAGAGCATTGCATCATTCATTCTTCATATGAGCAGTAAGCATGAACATAAATAACAGAATAGACCATCAAACATAAACAACACATATGAACACCAGGATTTAAGGTGGAAACCCAATTCGGGAGAAAACCACCGCTGCTGCAATCTCAGTCTTCAATATATATTATAGAGAAAACTTCTTACAATATGTGCTGGTGCAGACATGCGCCAACTCTTCATCATTTCTTCTATTGAATAAACTCAAGACTCATCACCTTGAGATCAATATATCTCGATGGGTGCATCGTAGACTCAGAATCAATTAAGCACGTCGTCTGTTCATGCAGATATTCCTTCGAGGAATTCTTCTTTTTCAACCCTCGCACACGCACACATCGAATTATCATCTTTTTCCCTTTATATAGACTTCGCCTTTACAAAAACCATGAGTCAAAAACCATTTAACTGCTAAAGGTATTCCTTTGACAATATTTCCATTAGTTTGGCCCACGGGGTTTTTAATTTATTTTTAATTTATTTATCAACTGATAAATAAATATATTTACAACGTTTTAATCCCTTATGATTAACCCTTCAGACTTTATAAACAATATCCAACGCTTTCAATTTTTTAATATTTCAATAAGCCTTTGATCCCTGGCCCACATATGTGCCCCCACTATACCAAAATAAACTTTACGCAAGTCTATTGCCCGATCACCGTTAGATCGCGAGCCTCCAAGATCAACGGTACATATGCATATCGCTCGACCTCCGATGCCGAATGTTAACGTGCGATGGCCGAACGTTATCATACGATGGCGCGTAGTGGTGGCGGTTTTCCTCGGACGCATGTCACTTGTTTTGTGGAATCGGAGCCAAAATCTTGAATACCGCTTATCCCGCAAAAGTGGTGCGATATGGGCAATCCGCTTTCGCAAATCTATTCACGGTTTTTAAATAGTGATCAACCGTCCAATCGCTCCATACCCCAAGTTCCGTATAACTCTGATTTAATTGTTCTTTCCCCGTGATTATGTTAATAAAACTCGCGTTATATATAATTTATATAATGTGCCCTGTACACACAGAACCCATTCGAAGCTCACTGTATCGTGGCCTTAGCACCCTGAAATCAAAAACACGAGATCATCACACAGAGTTGCAGGGAATTTCGTACGAGAAAGGGACCAATCAATACCCCAATTGCTCTAGGTATTTTCCACCTAACAGAGTATCACCGAAACTCAACCATACACAGATTTTATTTCTCCTCCATCAAAATACATACATTATATTTATACATGAATTAACTTCCGCAGGGATTCTAATATCCATCAATTCAAATCAACCCTGTCTTTGGACAACTCTCCTTCAATTCACTGCTTGTCTCTGTAAATGCATTCTTCCTCTGTTCTTTTCTGCTACATTTAGATGCCAATTCCCTTGCCACATCCTTTGCCATCAATGACAATATTTCCAACATAGAGGCCAGCACTGCTCAGAGGAATGTTACCTGTTGCAGACATATGTATAGGCTCTAAAGAATATATTTGGAAAATTATATAATTCAATAGGACATTATGAGAATAATTATCAAAGTTATGACCTAATAATGGAGCATAGTACCGATCCTTATAGAATGCAAGCAGAAGAATATGGACATGAAGACAATGGACATCGTGATAGTCGAGGGAGGCTACCAAGGAAGAGGTCAAGGAGGTGGAGCTGGTCGAAGATGTGGATAGATCATTTGCTATAACTTCAGCCATCCTGGTAACTTTGCAAGATATTTTCAGAACCCCACTACGACATGTAAGTATTGTAAATCTTTTCACCATGTAATTGAAGAATTCCCTGTAATTATGGCAAAGATGCAAGAAAAGAGGAATCAACAGTCGACGCAGAATATTAAAATGATAATTGCTGAAAGAAGGAGTGATGAACCTCGAATTAGTATCGTTACTAGAAGTGGAGCTGTGACTGGTATTGATAAGGAGGATGGAAAGAAGGAATTTGAAAATCTAAGTGCATGGATTAGAAATACTGTAGAGAAAGCTCCTATTTTTTATATTAAAAAATAAAAAGGAGTATTCATGGACGAAAAACGAAGTTTTATGGATGTTGGAGCTTAGACCTATAGTGAAAAACCAAGGTCAAGTAACTGCGAAGTGTCATCAGCTGTGACATAGAACCGAGCTTCGCTACAGGATCGAGCTCCGATGCAAAGCCACGAGTGAGAAAATCAAGTAAATGTTTTAAGATATTTTCTGTAGACTTGTATGAAGTTTTTAAGAGATAAAAAAGCTGTAGAAGGGCTTCAGGATTTGATATAATACTGCACACCTAAAGAAGCATCGCGAAGGGAGATGAGCGCAGTCAATAACGTGCATAAAAAAGAGAGAAACATAAGAGAAATCAAACTCAGTGCACATATAGGAGAATATGAGATGGACCAAATTATTCTGGATTTGGGATCTGATGATAATGTCTTGATGAAGCAGACATGGGAATTGATGGGTGAGACGAAGCTACAATGGTCACCTATTCAGCTAAGGATGACAAATCAACAGAAGATCCTTCCTATGGGAAGATTACCCGATGTCACCGTGGACATTGGAGGAGTGCACACTACTATTGATTTCGAAATAATAGAGATTGTTGATGACAACAACCCTTATCCTGCATTGCTAGGACTTGACTGAACATTTGATAATTTGGCTATAATTAATATAAAGAAGATACAAATGATATTTTAAGGAAACAATATGAGGGTAATTTTTCCTTTGGATCCATCAGAAGGAGTAAGGTACACATAACCAATCAAACAAGAATACTGCACAACAAACATAGACAACATTTATCAAATGACAACAAAGGAACAATATTGGGTTAACCCTACTGCAGAACACAAGTTGAGTTGAGAGCATGATAGTTCTTGTACCTTAGATTCAGAAGAAGAGTTGAAGAATAGGCAGAATAGGCTTCATGAAGTGACTACAAGGAGCTGTGCAAGGATGACCAAATCACTTCGTGGTATAATGACTGAGGTATGTAAACTGCCTTCTTATGATGACATAGGATATGCGAATACTTTTATCAATGATTATGAAGAACAAGTTCAAGAACACCAAATGTTGTTAGCCTTGGATGTAGCTCTGAAGCTACCCTTGCTAGATGGTGGAATGAACATAAGAATAATATAGGAGGTTGGTAGGAATATCAAATATTAATGTGGATAAGGTTTGGACAAATAGAAACATAAATGGAGATAAAATATGATGGTCAAAACAATCCTAGGGAGAATATCCAACTATGCACTTTAGAATGGAAGGAGATTACACAACAGGAGCAGGTACATTGATTCATTCATACATTGGAGAAAATACCCAAGAACTGATACCTAGAGACCGAGATTCGACATGGTATTGAGTATTGGGCAGACATGGTTGATGGATTCATATTAAATTCAAATTTCAAGATGATTTCCCACACATAGATTTGGCTCTTCAAGCAGTCAAGAAGAATATTTTGAAAATGACACCTCGGTGACATCACAACAAGATAATTGGGCTGCACATATAGAATATGCACTAGAGTACTATAATATTATTGCAGATGATCGAGAAGAAGAATATCCTCACAACATTGACATAACAGAATCAAAATGATACCGTGAAGTCACTGGACGTAAGATACAGAGACCAGACATAACGAAGCCACTGAAGACTAAGAAGGTAAACATAGGATCAAAAGAGGATCCAAAGTTTCCAACTATAGGAGATTACTGGGATGAAGAAACAATCAGTAAAGTTACGAAGTGACTTTATGAATATCAAAAAGTGTTTCCCACAAAAGTTTCAGAAATTAAGGGTATACTAGGAGATCTAGGAGTCATGAAGATTCCTCAGAAGCCTGATGTGAAGCCAGTCAAATAAAGACCTTATAGACTGAAAAAAAAGTACAAGGAGAAAGTGAAGGTAGAGCTTGATAAGATGATAAAAGTAGGGATTATGGAACCTATCAAAGAATCAGAATGGGTGAGTCTTATGGTGGTACAAGATAAGAAGACTCAAGGAGTAAATAGGATTTGTGTTGATCTAAGGAATTTGAATGATGCATGTCTACATGATCCATTTCCTACCCCTTCATAGATGAAGTGCTGGACAATGTAGGAGGAAATGAAGCTTATTCATTTATAGATGGATTCCCAGGGCACTTCATATTAGGATTGTACTTGAAGATCGGCATAAGACCACATTTGCTACAGAATGAGGCTCATATCAATACACAATAATGACTTTTGGATTGAAAAATTCCCCTGATATATTTTCTAGGGTGGCAATCACAACTTTTAAGGAATAAATTCACAAGTTTTTGGAGGTATATTTTGATGACTAGACATTATTTGGATTGTAAAGTAAACATGTGGGAATTTTGAGACTTATGCTCGACACATGCGGAAAGTATCATACCTCTTTGAATTTAAAGCACTGCATATTTTGTGCACCATTCGACATATTTTTGGGACATATTGTCTGTAAGCAAGGAATAATGGTAAACCCTACGAATATTGATGTCATTGTAAAATTGGATCCACCTAAGATAGTAAGAAAACTTTGCACTACATTGGGATATACTAGGTATTACAGGAAGTTCATTAAGGGGTATGCGCAGATCACTGTGCCCATGGAGAAATTGTTGAAGAAGGATGCAACCTTTTAGTGGAATGCGGAATGTTAGAAGAGCCTCGACATATTGAAAGAAAATATGGTAGCTGCACCTATACTGGTGTTCCCTGCTTGGACCAAGGAATTTCTTGTCCATGTAAATGCCCCTTGTATAGCTTCGGGAGTGGTATTGGCACAACCCGGTGAAGGAGAGATTGATCATCCTATAGATTTTGCAAGTAGGAAGTTATCTACAACAAAAAATAATTACACCACTACAGAAAGGGAAGGATTGGCCATGGTGTATGCTTTGCATAAGTTTAGACATTATTTACTAGGGTCACACTTTAAGATGTTTATAGTTCATTCTGCATTGAAGTATTTAGTTAATAAAACTGTTTTGGGAGCGAATATTTGTAGATGGTTGTTGTTATTCCAAGAGTATGAATTTGAGATCATTGTTAAGCCAGGAAGGCTGAATGCAGGACTTGACCATCTATCCAGATTGGAAACAGGAGAAGAACCCACAAGTATAGAATATAATCTCTCTAATGTGAAATTATTTGCAATTAAAGTAGAAGATGAACATTTTGTAGACATAATTCAACTTTTGACTACAGGAATGACTCTTTCAGAGTATACTACGCAACAAAAGAAGGAATTGGTGGTTAAGGCAACTGAATTTCAATAATAGCAGGACATCTATATAAGATAGGACCAGATGAGATACTACGCAGATATGTTCCTGAACATGAACGATAGATGATTCTAGTAGAAGATCATGGAGGTGCAACTGGTGGACATTATGCAGGAAAGGATATTTTGAGAGCATGATTGCGGTGGACTACACTACATAAGGATGCAAAGGAGTATTGTAGAGCATGTGATGTATGTCAAAGAACAGAGAAGCCTTAAAGAAGAGATTCCATTCAATTGGTACCATAAGTTACATTGCAGCATTTTGATAAGTGGGCCATTGATTTTGTTGGAAAAATCAACCCACCTGGAAAAAGGACTGTTGCAAGGTACATAATTACAACAATTGAATACTTGAAAATATGGGCCGAAGCACAACTAGTAAGGGATTGCAACGAAGTTTATTTTTATATTTTATAGATTTGGATGTCCGAAGATTTTTCTGAGTGATCAAGGTTCACATTTTTTGAATAATACTATTGAAGCATTAACTAAGGAGTTCCAAGTCTATCATAAGAAAAGTACCCCGTATCACCCTCAGGCCAATGGAACAATGGACGCATTTAATAAGATTTTGGAGAATGCACTCACTAAATTACACAATGTGAATAAATATGATTGGGAAATTAGGGTTCTAGCAGTGTTATGGGCTTATATGACCACATGTAAGAAGTCGACAGGTCATACACCCTTCAGGTTGGTTTATGGGAAAGAATCTGTGATGCCTATGGATTACATTGTGCCTAGATTGAGGATTGCAACTTTTACAGATATGGCAGACCCTGAGATAATGGAGGGAAGAATGTCACAGTTGCTTACTTTGGAGGAAGATATATTTTTAGTAGGATTCCATCAATAGGTGCAGAAAGCAAGAGAAAAAACATGGCATGATAGACATGTTAAGCAGAAGAAGTTCTAGGTAGGAGACCTCGTCCTCCTTTATGACGGTAAGTTTTCAAATTTCACAGGAAAATTCAAGACACGCTAGTCGTGCCCATACATTATCAAGAATATAATTGTTGGAGGTGCAGTTCAATTAGCGAAGTTGAATGGAGAAGTGATTCAAGGAAGAATAAATGGCAGTAGATTGAAGCTAGTGACATGGACATCCTTTCCCCTACAACCTCGCTCTAAAACAGAAAGGAGAAAAGTCTTAGTGCCACATGTAGTTGAAAGTGGGAATTAGACTATAAATTATGTTGCAGAGTGAGCTTCGACAAAAGAGATTACTTTGCTACAACCTGGGTTATGTCGAATTTCGTAGAAGCTGCGACGTAATAAGGGATGTTCGCTGTAATAGGAAGGTGTATAAGTTCGTTGAAAAAATATGACCGTTAAAAGGGAAAATTTCCATTGGAAGGTGTGAGAGGATGCACAATTGGCAAGATCCAATGACAAATAAGTAGTTATTGAGAAAAATACGAACAATATCAGAGCTAATGATGAGGTTGGAAGTTCAAAATCACTACAAAAAGCTGCGTCCCGCCAATATTTTGGATCTTTGCTGTGTGAGAGCTCAAAAATCACTAAGTTTCGAGAAGTTAGAATTTGCGCTCTTGTATAAATTGTTGTACATGTTTCTCATAGGCAGTTCTTGGCTGTAGAAACTACGTTGAGAAACCAACTCGACCAATCTTTAGTTTCAAGCCGGCCCTTGAACCAGAGGGGGCTCCCTCAATAGTTACAAGGCCTTGTTTAACACTATTCATTGTCACTGGACAACAACCTATGAAGCACAATGGCCAAATTCATAATCTAATTTGGTGGGTTCTAATGATTGCACAATTCATGTTCATGAATAATCCCTCCCTTACAGAGTCCTTCCTCAAAGTGTCAGCTTCCAGACTGCCAGAAGAACTTAACTTTTTTAACGAATTTGAAAGAAGAATATAAGGGGATTCCTGATAATTAAGGAGTCAGACAGAATAGTTAATTAACCAGGCATAATTGGATGCATGTAGAAAGCTTCTATAACCCAAAAAAAAAAATTTAGGAGAAGATAGAAGGAGAAACAGTAACCACTTCAAAGAGGAGCTAACTCAGAGAAATAGTCCGATATACTAATATCTTTAAAAAATTATAAATTTGCAGGGGATTTCAGAGAGATTGAAACTCAACCTATTCTTACCCAACTCTTCTATGCAACCCTGAACATGTGCATAAATAGAATATGAAAATACTAGAAAAACATACAAGAAACACAAATTCCGTCAAAGCCAGAGCTTGAAATACTTCAATTAGGATTTCTGGAGAAAATTTTTACAAAGCTGAAAGGTATTAGCATCAAAAGACAACCCTTTTCTTATTACATTTCATAAAATATATAGAAATACAATTTTCTAAAATGTTACAAACTTTTAGGAATAAAATCCTAAACAAATACTAGAAATAAATAATCTCTGGATATTCTGCCAAAAATTTGTAATTGTTTGGAAATATTATGCCTTCACATCTGGAAATATTGAATGATTGTTGGAAATCTACAGAATTATCCTCAATCTACTGATCTTATGTTGCTAGGTGTCTTCTGAATGCTAATATCTCCATGCCCTTTAAATCTAGAGCTGCTTATTCTGCCATTTGTCTTTCAATTGATAATTCTATGCCTTAAAATCCGGGGTTTTTGAAGCTGTCGCTGAAAATCTGCCTGCTTGGAAACATTTTATGTCACTTTTTGACAATGCTACACCAATGTAATAAAATATTTGGAAGGAAATATTTTATAAATGTTCTCAAATATTATATAAATGCATTTTATATTTTTCTATTTTCATGAATTTTACTAAATGAAATTTAGAAAATATATACTCAAATAATGTTATTGAATAAATTCATCCACTTATTTGAAATTATGTGTTGTTTTTCCTTCTCATCTATTCCCAAAACCATGTGTTGCTTTTCCTTCCCATGGATTGCCAAAACCATGTGTTGTTTTTTCTTCCCATGATTCCCAAAGCCATGTATTGTTTTTCCTTCTTTATAAAAACTCAATTTTACCTATCCGAGTTTTTACCTATCCTCCATTTACTTTTATCTGTAACCTCAATTAACCTGCACTAGTAAATTCAAATTCATATGTACCTGTAAAATTTATTTTCTCTCCACCCGTAAATCCATTTCACCATGTAGTTGTAAATTTGTTTCACCTTCACCTCTTTTACCTTAGCCTCCCATCATAAAATGTATTGACATGAATCCCATTTTTTCTCACTTGTACATATGATTGCAAAAGTCTCCCTTTATTTCCTCTTGTAAATTTATGATTGCAAAAGTATCCCTTTATTTCCTCTTGTAAATTCATTTATGAATTCATTTTACTGCACCTGTAACTCATAAATGAATTTCACCTGAAAAATCATTTCATAATATATCATCCAAGCTTGTGAAGAACCAAAGCTCTTTGGTTAACTGTAAGAGCTGGGTCTGAAATATATTTAACCCTTGGATTTAATGTGCCCATATATAGAGGCATGGAAAAATAGGGGAGTTTAAAAAGTTAAATGCGAGGTGGGCCATAGTCTTTGAGTTTTTAAGTTGGTTTTGAGATTAGGTTGACACAAATAATTTATAGCATAACCTTTAACTTTAAATAGATATTTCCATAAAACTATACCATTATATTTTTATAAAAATACAATATTTTAAAATTAAAATTATTATTATAAAAAAATTAATAAGTCATTCAAAATCATATATAAGCATATGTTTGAGCATTTATCCAAGAAGGAAATTGGAAATTTCTCACTGATTTTTTTAAAATTTTAAGTGTACGAAAATATGTTACAACATGAACAATGAGGAATTTATTCTCATATTAAAAAATAAGGGTATAGTAGGACTCGTGGAAGCCACAACACCCTCTAGTACACCCACATCATCACCCCTCACACAACAACGATCTCCATGGAAAAATCCCTATAAGGAGTAGAGAACAAAGCACAAACGAGATAAGAAACCCATCAAGCCACAACCAGAACTTGAACTTGTACGAGGCAACGAGGAAGAAGCAGAGCTAGAACACATGGAAACGGAGGGTGCATTGTTTCCATGACCACTTCTTGCCTATATTATCCAAGAAATCCAAACTCGAAGTTGGTGAAATATTTAAAGGATGCGAAGTATGGAACCTTTACCTCGCTATTTCCAGAGAAAGTTCCGTTTGAGGGATAATTTCTTGGGAAAATTCGGCAGTTGAAGTTTGCAGACTTCGAATTCAACGATAGAAATAAGTACCCATAGTTTGAACCAAGACGTTATATAAAGAAGGTACAATACCCATAAATTGGCATGACAAGGTTAGAACCACAATAATGGGCGAGTGGATTAGCACAGTTAGGCTTGTCGAACATGCTAAATGTGCCACACTTCGGTAGAAGTACAGTAAACACAACCAGTGTAAGAAAATTTCTCATGATGGTGCACGATAGATGCCTTTGGATGGGAAAGAGGATCCCCATTGACGAAATGTTAAATTGGAGAATTACAAGGTTTTTTTATCAAGGACGGGACCCCACATAAGAATTTGTGGGAAAATGTCAGGATAAAGCGGTAGCTAAAAACATGAAGAAGAAGTTTGGGTTGAAAAAAGGCAAGCGAGGCTACAACATCAACTCAATCAGTGATAAAGGAGTCCGCTTCTCCACACACATATTAGCCGGGAAGATTATGAAAAAGTGTCAGGCCAATGAAGTCCCTGTAGTAGTAGATTCATTGGCTGTGTAGTGCAACAACGAGTTTCAGTATAACTGGGCCGGATATCTCTCCAAGGAGTTTTTGGACGACTGCTGCGAAGTCCAGGAGAAAGGTACAACATTTCATTATGAATGGTTGATCTTTATTATAGCAATTTTGGCATGGAAAGAGCTATAGGAGTCACAGTTTCCTAAGGTCGAAGCAGATGTTTGTGAAACCGCGTGGTATGCCGTGCTGTGGTATACCACTCAACAATTGTGCACACATGAGAATATGATTTTCTTTGTATTTTATCTGTAACATACCCCGGTAACCTCGTAGGAAAATGCATGGAGTTAGGAATTTTTTTCAAGATTTACCAATGTGTAACTTTCTAAATTACTTTCTATATTCCCTCATTAACGATTAGAATAACCATCATCATCATCTAGATAAATATTTAGTAAAAATCATAGTGAGTTACACAACCATCAACTTTCCTTGTTGTAGCATATGAACTTAAATTTCCTGCTATAACTATGCATCGATCCCATGATAATTTTAACTCAATTAGTAAATTACATAATTGATAATATAAACATCACATCATGAAAATGACACAATGAACAATCACATCATTAGAGACCGATATACCCTAGAAACCCCGTAGGGTGAAAACCAACAAACATTTAATTTTAATGTTAAACGCTAGTGAGGGTTGTCACCCATCACTAAATGGTTATAAGAGAGTCCATACCTTGACCATTGTCATAAAAATTACATAGAAAAATAATCTTAAATGAAACATAACTAGCTATAAGCTATTGAAATCATCATGATACCATTTACCCATGGATCCTTAATCTCTGTATTTGTAGTTAGGCTATTTCCTTCAGTGGGTCATCCTGCAGTTGGAACTCCTAAACCTGCATGGACTAACAACTCCTTATTTTCCACAATGTTAAACTTGAAAAATCGTTTTCTCAAGTCAACCTCCTTTCCTGCCATTACTGTCATCAACACGTTTGATATCATGATTAGATAGACTATTAATAAACCAATAATCAATATTTATTTGTGACACTTCAACAACTATTTGTATGCATGTATAAAACATAACCAAATTGAGATGAAATGCCTTCTTTAACATCATTTCACATGCATTATTAACAATTAAATCACTATAAAGCTTCATCTTTCCAACAAACGCTAACAAAATATTGCATTCACTTTCATATTATTTCCAAAGGAAAGCTAACATACTATATAATAATATTGTGCATGCAAATGCATAACGAGCTTTCAAGATAACTATCCCAACAAGAAATTTACTTTGTGCCTACTCGTATGTTTTCTTTTCCAAATAGATTCTATACTTATGCACGTGAATGCATGCTCTTTTCCAAAAACTTTTTTTCCACACAAGAGATATCCACAATGGCTACTATGTATAACAATTCCAGCTCTATTTCAAACAAAGTTAATATACTAGTTATAATTTTGTGCATGCAATAACATAGCTTATTCTTCTTGCATTTAAAACATATATTTCAATCCAAAAGAAATTGAATCAATATTTCATGGAAAAATAAACACATTTCTTTTCCAAGGGATTAAACACATATCATTTATTCTTTCATGCATGCAAAGGGACTTTTCTCTCTCATCCAAAATATCTAACCCAATAACTATGCATACTATTCTCCCAAAAGAAAGCTAACACCATAGCTAATCCATTTAGGTGTACAAATACATATTATTTTTCCCAAAAGAAGACTAACACAATCAATATTATTTGATTGCATTTTCCTTTTCTCTAGAAATATAATACAAAAAACTATACTTTTTGCATGCATGCAAGCGTATATGTTTATCTAAATAATCTTACATAATAAAGCATGTGATTACTAGTTTTCCTCTCCAAGAATCTAATCCAATAATGCATACAAGGATATATTTTTCTCTTCTATTCTTTTTGGAGAGTTCTAACACAATAAATGCTTCCTTGCATACAAATATATATATTTATTTTCCAAGGATTTTAACACCCTAATTATTATTTTTCCAAAAGATAGCTAACTCACTAGATATTATGCATGAAATACAAACATTTTCTTATCATTTCACACATCAGAGAGATTTGTAATATTTACTCAATAAATAACATTAATAAAAAATCCTTCTCAAATAGCACAACCAATTTCCTTTTATGAAAGTTCGTTATAAGGCTTATTTTGTACACAGATGACCTTATATTGTTTGCTAATTCGACGCTTGGTTTTCATGAACACTTACGTTCCCTTAAGCATTTTTGTAGAAGGGTGGGGGTGCAAGTCAATATTAGAAAAACAAAAGTAGTGGTTTTCTCTAACAAAAGAAAGCATAACCAACATAAGTTCTATTTTGAAGGAAACATTCTGGAAGAAGTTGCAAACTACAAATACCTCAGAATCGACTTCAACAAAAATTTAAGTTGGGATGGTTGTAGAAAGAAAATAACTTTAGGGGGTTGGAAAACATTTTATGCTCTTCAAAACATGTGTAGAGAGGCAGATCTATGGGACTGGAAAACCACTCTAACTCTTTTTGGGCTTCTAGTGATTCCAGTGATTCTCTATGGTTGTGAACTGTGGGCCAGCAGTACAACCAAGATGTAGTGGAAACAAATTGAAAAAATTCAGAAGTGTTTGATCACAAACAAATTAAAAATTAAAAGTGAAGTTCCTTATATTATCTTGTTAAGTGAAACAGGGGCTGCTCCTATTGAAGCAATTGCTATGGTGCGTGTCATAAGGTATTTGAAATAAATTGAGCAAATGGAAGAGGGTAGATGGCCTAAGGTTGTGTTTAGTGACAGATTGTGAAAAAGAAAGAAGACTTGGATGCGGAAAAACAAAAAATGGTTTAGCAAATGGGGTATTTTCTTGAGCATGTGTCCTACAAACAGTAAAGAGATAAAAACTTTTGTTATGGATAATTTCCACAAACGTAATTGGGAGAAAGAGCTAGGGAGAAAGAAGAAATACTACATTGAAGAGTTTAACCCTACTCATAACCATCAGCAAAAGGCGTACACAGGGGCCAATATTTCTTGGAGATCTAAAATTATTATTTCTCAATTAAGGACTAATTCTCATCAACTCCGTTGTGAAACAGGGCGTTGGAAAAGGCCAAAATAAATGTGGGAGGAAAGAGTATGTATTTTTTTCTCTTCTGGAAAAGTGGAAATAGAAAAACATTTCATTTTAGAATGCGAGGCCTTCAAAGACAATAGGGAAAATTATGAAGGTATTCTGGCAGCTAGTTCTTGGGATAATATATTCAGTGAAGAGTTTGTCGAGAAGCTAGGAGCAGTTATTGTAAAACTTCACAGAAAAATGGCCGAATACAAGAGCCAGATGGATAAGCAATCTGTCCCATAGGCTATTTTTAGCCTCGTGGACGTTAAAAATTATTTCTTTCTTTCTTTCTTGCAAAGGTTTTATGTGAACTACTTCTCACAAAAGTTATTTATATATTTTGGCATGACTCAAGCTCCTCATGCATGTAAAATCACATAATCAATTCTAGTAGATCAATTATACTAGATAATTATTCATGTGCACCCTAAGCACATACTTTTTTCAAGAGTCCAATATTTCTCTTTAAACTTTTAATGCATATGCATCATGAGAACATACTTGGTAATATATTAAACAAAATAAATTAATTCCTTTTAAATATTTATCATGTCTATATGTACATAAACAATTATTTTTATCTAGTTGAAATATCAAATAGAAGCACTATGTTTTACTCTGTTTTTCTTGTTTTAGTCATCCACTTTGGACGCAGCTTACGAACATATGGAAATGAATTTTGGAAAACTAAAATAGGTTTTTGTTTGGAACTGGCTTATTAAAAATAACCTCTTATTTTTTTCATAAGTGTCACAATTTTGAAGATTTGAATGAATCTTTGCAACCCATTTTTCCAGATTTAAATATTAAATAATTTCCTGTTTTTTTCCTCAAATTTGGAAATGCTTTCCAACCAAATGGAAACGATTTTTGGAAAACCCATAGAGGTTTTTTCTTGTAACGGGTTCATTAAAAATAACCTCTCTCAGCTTTTATACATGTATTACGGTTTGGAATATTCAAACAAATATTTGGAGTTCATTTTTCCAGATTTAAATATTAAATAATTCCTTGTTTTTGTCATCAATTTAGGACACAGTTTTCGAGATACGGGAAACAAATTTTTAAAATATTAAAGAGGCTTTTAGTCATAACATCCTCTTTTACAAAAAAATCCTTCACTGTGTTATCACAAAATCAGACTTGATAGGGTGCCAATCAAATCAATCTCATGTAACTGTTTCAAACCAATCTTTTGATTGAGGCTTAGCCTCCTCAACCTGAGAGGGCTCTCTCAAGGGTTAATTATTTTTGATAGAAATATAGATGGCTAACTCTGTGTGGGGTAATAAGCATATAAATGATAGATATTGCTTGTAAATCACATTAGCAAGTGCACATTGGGCTTATGGAGTCAAAATAGCTTCAGTAAAACCAAACAATCTACTTAGCATGGAAGTCAAGGCAGATCAGAGTTCTAGTCAAGAGATATACATGTGAAACTGTAAAACACACAGTTAGTTTGTTTATGTAGGAATTCAGAGCATCTAAGATGAATTCTGAGTAACATAAGTAAACACCACTGCAATAGGATAGTAAAAAGATGCAATTAGAATAAGAACACACTAGAACTCTTTATGGATCTCAAGTTGGCTAAGTAGACATCTCTGTATTAAGCTGAAAATTAGTCACTTACAATAAACACAGTCTCTTGCTAAAAATTTCCAACCCATGCATATTCGACTTATTGAAATTTTATAGATCATTTACAACATAATATAACCTTATCTATAGCTAGATACATCGAACTCCTGACCTATGACACCTTGCCTAACCATATGACAAGGTATTTACTACAAAAAGACAGTTGCAAATCTAATAAATAGTCCTATTAAAAATAGGATTCAAAATCCTTATCTCTACTCATAACAACCTTATCTAAATTAAATTACATCAATTTCTAAGTGTATTTACATATGGTTGAATCTAGATGATAAGCTTCAACACTTTATGACCATAACACTGATCTCCATAAAAGTAGGAAATTGTCCCCTGTTTTCTAGGCATAGGATCCTTTGTATGCTTGAGACACTCTGACCATCATGAAGCCATCACTTCAAGGTTATTTGCTGTTAGAAACTGAAGTAATACCTGACCAAAAGCCTCCCTAAGTCCCAGCTGCCCAAAACCATCATCAAGCTGTTCAAATTAGCTGAAAAAGACCTGCGCTACGAAAACAACACAGTTTCGTAGCGCTTTTAGTAGCGTAGTCTTTTTACCTTTTTACCTTAAAAATTTTGGTTTCTTTCCTCCAGGATTATCTTCATTATCATTTAACACAACTCCCCTAGTAATTTCAGGTCATTATCCACACTTTTTCCCTTCAAAAATTTATGAGAAAGAGTGAAAAATGCTGCTACAGCAGTTTCGTAGCGCATTTCACTCTTTTTACACTGTTTACACTACGAAATTGCTGAGTGAGCAGTTTTATCCAGATTTTTTCAAAATGAAAACCAAAAATGTGGCAAAACTAAAAATACCACTGGTTTCATCAAATCAAAAAGTCATATGAACTGAAAAACACAGTTTTCATGAGGTTTCTTCTTAATTTTTACTTGATTTAGCTTTTGAATTTTTAATGATTGTCATTCTGCACCTTTGATTTTTAACTCATCCTGAGTCAATTTCAATTGCTGCTCCAAGTCCTCAACTTGATCTCTAAGTCTTCTATTAATAGCTCTCAAGTGTGTATTGATTACTCTGACAAATTTAGGTTCCTTGATGGCTAGAATTGTCCATGTGAAAAACTGTTCTGCACTGCTTGGAATTTCAGACCTAGAACCAGTTTGACCTTCCCATAGTGCCTTCATTATTTTGAACTCTGTTTTCTCAATACTGTGCTTTCTGGACCTCTTTCTCATCATAGAAATCTCTTGGTTTTCTAACTTCAATTTCTCCTCAAGATGTTGACACTCTGCCATTTCTTCTTTTCCTTTCATGGTTCTGCTGGCTACATGCTCCACTGTTGGTGATGAGAGATCAACCACTTCTTCAGGGACTTTGGATGTTTCAATAGTTTCTTGGACCTCCTTGCTGCCTTCCTAGAGCTTCTTATCATGCCTAGTTAAAGGTTTCCTTTCTTGAAAGATAAAGGCTACATTTTCACCCTCAAATTCAAGTTTCTTTGCTGACTTAGCCTTTTTCTGTTTGTGTTCATCTACTCCAATGAAATTAGCTTGCACGATGGGTGTATCTTCTATATCAATTGCATGAAGGATGTCACCTAAATTTCCCTTAATTACTGGGCTATCTTCTGAAACTGAAACAACTGTCTTTCCCTTTAATGCCACTTCTTGGCTTCTTGTCACTCTTGATTTCCTGCTTGTTGGCAACTTGTTTCTATTTTGCCTCTTTGACACTCTTTGTCCTTTGTTTTGTAGGTAATGGATTTGGTGCAACAAGCGCTTGTGTCTGCTCTGTCCTTTTCTCAACTTGTTTCCTTGGTTTCAATTTTACAAACCTCTTTGATTTTTCAACCACAGGCTGACTAGAATCTGCTACTAGTGGTGAAGGAGTTCCTTTAGTTTTAGGGTTTCTAGCTGGGGTTAGGGTTTCCAGCTCAAAACCATTCATAAACAAAAAGGAAGACTAATCCCTGATTATTTTATAAAGCTCATTCAAAACCAATAACTTCATCAAACCATGGTGAAACAAAGATGTTTCACAACTATCAGATTTGGCTTGTACTTTATCAGCCATTTTGGCAAGGCTCCTATGTAAATAAAAGGGAAAATCGAGTGAAATCATACCTGTGAAATGTAGAAGCAGTTTGAAATGATATGTGTAAACCTTATGGTATCTGCCTTCACATGTAAAGTATCTCTGAATGTTGAACAACAACTTTGCATATGTGTCTTTAATGCAGCTTCTAGGTTTGCATTATTGAGGTCCATGTCTGCATACTCAGGTTTCACGAATTCCTTGCATGGTTCCATATCAAATTTAAAACCTTTAAACCAAGTTTCTTGCCCCCTTGGTATTTCTATCACACAAGCAATTATCTCAGGTGTAATTGGCACATTTAACATCCCAACTTTGGTAGTTGTTCCATTGAAGTGCAAGGCAAATTCTTTAGACACCTGTGTGTGGCAACCCTGCAACTTTTCACAAAACCGGAGACAACCTGCTTTGCTAAAAGCCTCCATCACTGTTTGGTTTTCAATTATGGCCTTCATATTTTCAGGCTCATATCTTAAGCAATGTCCCCCTCTGTGGACTTTCTTTTCTTCTGCCATGCTTCTTAGAAAAACCTGTGAGCTTCACTTGAATCTATGAAACAACCTCGCTTGATTAGGATATGAACAACCTCGCTTGAGTGTATGGAACAACTTCGCTTGATTAGGATGAAGATAACCTTTGTATAGACAAACCATAGGTTTAGCTTGACCACTTTAGAGCTTAGACACTCGTATGGAGGCAAATGAAACGAGAATGACCAAATTAGGCAAGATTTTGAATTTGAAATGTCATATCATAACTGAATTATGCCTCATTCATACCCTATCATGACAATGATGACTGTAGGACGGGTAAGTACATTGAATCTCATCACTAATTGACTCATCCTACCACTAACCTATCATTTCCCAACGAATTCTGACAGATTTCAGCTTAATTGACAAGACGGTTAAGAAACCGCGCTTTCGTAGTGCCCACAGTGTATTTTTCCCAGTTTGCACTATGAAACTATTAGCACTTTCGTAGTGCAAATCAACTTTTTTAAACTAACGACGCTACGAAAATGTGGATTCTTGGCTAATTGCACAGTTTTAACCCGAAACCTTATGAAAGGACTCCTAAATGGAAAATATGAATATTTGACCATGACTAGACCCTTTAAAAACTTTATTTGTACATAATGATGACCTTTGGACTTGTGAAAATCTAACCTACCCTTAACCAAATCCTAAAATGACTTTTAAACCTATTTTGAAATCATGATAAAAAACAGAGTTAACCCAATAATGTTTTGAAATTTTTTGGGTGATAACACACTGTTTACATATCTATCCCGGTTTGGGAGATATAAATACATATTTGGACCCTATTTTCCAATAACTCGTGCAATTCAAATAATTATTTAGCCATGAAAAGCTTTTATGAATTCACAACACATGAAATATTCTAATAATTAGATAAATAATACACTTATTCCTCTATGCAAAAAAATATATAGAGTTTTTCTCAAGACATAATCTTGATTCTTTATCATATGAACTTTTCCTTGCAAATAATTTCAATTATCATCATGCCCCATATGCAAACAAAAGAATTTTCAAAGAACATAGTTAATTATCTTTTGATGCATGCTTGGAATCCCTTCTTCCTCTTCCTTGACTCCATTCTCCATGCATTCTCTCATTCCCTCTTCTATTTTTCTCATAGGCTTACAATAAATAGAATTAAGAAAATGAAATAACTTTTCTAAATCATAAAAGCATTCCATAAAACACTCATAATTTTTTTTTTTCCTAGATCACAAAAGTGCTCCATAAATCTCTCATGCTTTTCTTTTCAAGGTAGATTTTCTTTTGCCTTATGAGAAAAATATCACTTATCCATAGTTTTTCCAAAACTATTACTCATTATTTTTAAAAATTATAAGAGATACCAACTTGGAAATATAATTTATTTCTATAGAAGAATATAAATTCTTCTAAATAAAATAATTAATAAATAATTCTTCCAATATTCTTATAATTAAGAATTAAAAGAATATTCTTCATGTAATATCAATATAAGAATTAATAATATTTAATTATTTAACAACCCTCATTTTAGGCTTACGCCAGGGATATTACATACTACCCCCTTAAAAAGAACATCGTTCTCGATGTTTTTCTCTTGTTGGAACATTAACCTTTACTTTTCATTACCAATTATTTAGGCAATGTAAAATAACACTTCAATCATAATACTTCCACAAAAAATCAAGGAGCACTAGCCTTTTAATCATCAAAATGATAAGGAAAACTCTATCAAGTGCATGTTGTATTTTATTTAGGAGTTACACTAGTATTTCTCTCCCACTAGTGTTGTTTTCAAATTACTATCTTTCTCTCCCACAATTATTTCAATGAAATTCAAACTCATGGCATTTATCTCTAGCCACTTTCCTTGCAAATTACTGTCTTTCTCTACCACAGTCATTTCAATCAAATTCAAACTCATGGAATTTATCTCCAGCCATTTTCCTCTAGTCTGTTAGGAATTTAGAGTTCAATAACTCATTATTTTATCTAACATGAATTATTTTAGTTGCCTATATATTTCAATTTATTTATTTTATGCATGCATATAGATAAGTCATTTCTGACATGTTCATTTGCTCATAAAAACACAACCTATTTCATAAAAATTGTTGCTTAGATAATTTAATATATCATGCATGAAAAACTATAACACATGCAACAACTTTGAGACATGAAATTTGCAGTATATTTTAACATCCAACATCTTTAGATAATTTTGAAATCAATAACAGAACATAGACATAATTTCATCTAACCATAGTTAATTTCTGGGAATTATTGAGGAACCGAGCATATTCCACCCAACTGTGAGCTATCTCCAATATTTCCCCACCAAGCTAAGATCTACTTGCCACTAGAGTAAAAAACCTCATTGATTCCTTGGTGCTCTCTTACCAACAGATTTTTAGCAGCATCCTGCTTTAAGGTCGGCCAACCTTTTGCCTAGGCCTTTTTGTTTTATATTTTTCAAAAAATATATTCTTCTTTTTCTTTAAAGCACACATTTCTCTCCTGCTATGCTTTATTTTACCCCACTTAGTATTTATCTCTAACTAAGTGATTAACATAATATTTCTCCCATTATGTTAATATTTTCCTCTTTATTATTTTTTCCTAGGGATTTTTAGGAGATCCTTAGGGAAGGTCCATCTTGAGCTTAGCCACCAATAGATTTTTATAAGATGGCAAGAATTCTTCTAAAACTCTAGAGTTATTTCCTGAATACCCCAACCAATGTATTCATTAACTCAATAATAAATTATTACATCATCACATTAGCCCCATCATGGCTTCCATAGCCATTGAATCCAATAAAAATTCAATGTCTAAAATTCCATTGTAATCTACATAATTTTCCATTTGCATATTATCTTTTCCACAGAAAAAATCATAACTTTCATTATATATAAGAAAATTTACATGATGTATATGCATTAGCATATTCAAATAAGCTAGGTAGCTGTAAAATAAAGTCCAAAAAATTACATCTCTGTTATCGGTAAAAAATGATAGACATAACATAAGTGAGTTCAGCAGATAGTTCGAACATGATGCTGCAAGTTATGTACATATGGAGAAAAATAATATTAAACATAGATAATAATAAGTTAAATATGTAGTAGCCCAAAAAAAATGAAGATGTAACAGTTGCTGGTGCATTCATGTTCATCTGGCCCTTTGATTCAAATCATCAAATGGTCGATGGAAATACTGGTAGAAAATATGTTCCTTTTTCTCCTTTATCACCCATTGATACCTCAATAGGTGTGCTGCCTCCTTGGATAGCTGGTCGGAAACCACATTCCTCTACCTGTAAATATGTTGACATGAGGTGAAGTCAAAATGTGCTTTGTGTTGAATTCTTAGTTAAACTGAGAGGGGGGGGGGGGTGAATCAGTTAAACACATACATGAGCCTTTTTTAAATTTTTCATCAGCTTATTTACAGCTTACTTTTATAACCAACCTTAGTATATGAACAGTCTTAATAAGTTGCAGCAAGTATTAAATTAATGTGACATCAAACTTATTATGAGAGCAGAAAACATTAAGCAGATTTGGTAAATCATCTCAGCACATAGACAATACAGATAGAGATAGCAGATATAAGTGGAAACCCATTAAGGGAGAAAACCACATATTATTATTGTTGTGATGCAAAGGCAAGCTCCAAATCCCTCTCACCACTATTTTTCTGCAGGCACCGACCTACAGGAGGCACCAACCTCAATTTTGCAAGCTACAACTTGCAAGGAAGCTCCAACTCCCTTCAATTTTCTGCAGGCACCAACCTACAGGAGGCTCCAACCTCAGTCAACTACAACTGACAGCTATCAAGCTTCAACTTGATAGGGAAGCTCCAACTTCCTCAATTTATCAAACGGAATGTTTTCTAATTTACTTCTGATATCAGCGCTGTTCTGTAGCATCTCTTTATGCTCTTCTCTTCCTTATCTTCTCTGCCTGAATATTCTATACTCTGCATTCTCTATCTTTTTTCTCTCTAACCCCCTGTGCATATCAAGATGATATTATTTATAAATATTTTCCTGTGACTGTCTGTATGCCTCAAGGAATTCGAAATGGATAGCCATACCTCTTAGTCTTCTACCTTCTCATTTCTTTTCCAGCTCACTCAGAAAATATAACTGTAGGTACCAATTTAACATTACAGTGGGATATTTGTTCTCTTCCGGAGACTTGCCAATGCATCACAAAAATATAAATTAAAATCATTTACATTCAATTACAATGAAAACTCCAGCTCACTCATTCAGCCTTTTGGATCGCTGCGTATTTGTCTTTTCTTTGACCGTGTCTATCTTTTTCAGCTCTGCTTGCTCTTCTGTCCTCTGCTGTGGTGTAATTGTTGTTCTTAGTCTCATCTTTTGGATGGACCCCACATTCCAGCTATACTCCGCTCAATCAACTTTTACCAACACATTCATCAGCACTTATAATTAAGTTGAAGTCCTCGGGCCTACAGTATTACCTTTGCGCTACATCTTTGAATAGGCACGCCTTTCTTCAAACTGGCTCAATATTGGTTATAATATAACCCAATGCACACCTTAACCTCCAACCTTGGCTTCTATAAGCTTTATTTAGGATCAATATAATGATAGCTCATGGCGTTTCATTGAACGTAACATATCAATATATTATACGTGTTCCGACCCAACGCCATATGGTATCCTTGACTTTAGGTTTACACCCAAACACATCCTTATAACAACTCTATGGCACATTGATCATCGGAGGCATTCATTCAAGTCTTTCTTTGGTTATTAACTTTTCCATCACATTCCAATCATAATATATATCAACATACATTACGTTCTCTGTTCGAATGTTTACGAAACAGTCGGTAAGCCTTAGAATTCATCAACACCCATTAAAATTATAAACCTCAGGCCCACTTGCCGAAATTTTCTTATTCCCGATGCGATGACTCGCTTCTGAATACTTTCGATTGTGATAGTTCCGATGCGATTAATCGCAATCGCAACTCTTAGTAGTATGTTCCGATGTCCTGCTTTTACTCCGATGCGATTGACCACTGTTCATTTAAATGTGCCGATGTGATTAGACCGGAACTCAAACCTATAAAGTCACAGTTTATACACCCATTGGGTCTGGAACTCAATCGAAATCGCAATTTGCATTTGCATGTTCCGATATTCTTATGCTTCGATGCTCCGATGCGATTGGGTGAGGGTCCCACTAGCTATCAAATCTCTGGAACTCAAACATATATGAATCGTTGTTTAAACCATATCGGGTCCGAAACTTCAATCGCAATCGCAACTTCTATTCTCATGCTTCGTTGCCACACTTTTCTCCGATGCGATGTAACATTGTTTTCCGGAACTCAAACATATATCAATTGTGGTTTATAAACCCATCGGGTACGGAACTCAATTGCAATTGCAACCTGTTGTTAACCTGTTCCGCTGTCAATTTTCCGATGCGATTGGGAAAGGGTCCCACCATATAAGGCTTTGTTACCTTTGGTTCTTTTGATCTCGGGCTCAATAATATGATACATATGCCTTGTATTATACCTTTCGTCCCTTCACCATAAAGCGCTCCATATAAATTTAATTATATATGCTTTGGACCTTTGTGTATAAGGCGCAATATATGTAACACATTGCATATATATAAGCTTCCGCTTCTGCCTTTATTGTATCCTCCAGCTGGGGTAATGATTCTCGGAATTTTATGTAGGGGGGGTCCCACACTACATATAATGTTCTCTGTCAATATTATATTAAGTCTTTGGATCAGACTTAAGCCCAGCACAAATATATGTAGTAATATAACCTTTTGGGTGACTTTTCAATGAAGATTGTCCCGCCTTCGTTGTATACAAATTCATGTGAGCTCTGTTAAAAGGTTTATTTCTTATTTCTTCAGCACTTCAATATATGAAGCCTGCTTCATTCTTACATTAATTCGACGCTCATCATTTCACTGTTTGATAACGGCTCTGCCTCTACCTTTGCCTCTGCTGCTCGACCATTTCATCTCTACCTCTGCCTTTGCCTCTGCTGCTCGACCATTTCATCTCTGCCTCTGCCTTCGCTGTGCCTCTCCCTCTACTGCTCAATCGTTTCATCTCTTCCTCTGTATTCGCTGCCTCTACCTCTGCCTCTGCTGCTCGACCTCTGCCTCCACTGCTCTCTGTAAATGTTACCTGCTGTCTTCTGTTGTTGTCCTTTGCCTGTCTCTGCATCTGCTGCCTTCTTTGCCATCAATGACAACATTTCCAACAGTCTCCCCCTTTTGCATTGATGGAAATACACTTTCTCTGTTTTCCTTTTAGGATCCTTTCTCCTGTTGCTTCCTCTTCCTCCCCCTTTGACATCAATGGCAAGGGGTTGCACATCTCTTAGTGTAGATTCTGTCCTTTAATCCTTTGATCCTGAGGACATGTTTCATTCTTCCTTTGCTGGCTAATCTCCCCCTCGAATGATATTTTCGTTTATGTGCTCCCCCTGAAACTGTGCTTTCTCTTCATATCACAGAGTAGCATCTACAGATACTACCCCTAGTCTATCTCTCAAATATTCAAATGGTTCTCTAGCAAGAGGTTTGGTAAATATATCTGCTGTCTGTTATTTTGTTGGTACATACTCCAGTTTTACTATCTTCTGAGCCACTTGTTCTCGGAGAAAATGATACTTGATTGGGATATGTTTGGTTTTTGAGTGAAGCACATGATTTTTAGATATACTTATAGCACTTGTATTATCACATTTGATTGAGATAGGTTCATTAATGCTTACCTTCATGTCTTGGAGGGTTTGCTTCATCCACATGACTTGTGTACAACATGCTGCTGCTGCTATATATTCTGCTTCTGCTGTAGACAGAGAGATAGATGTTTGTTTCTTGCTTAACCATGCCACCAGACTTTCTCCTAAATAGAATGCACCTCCACTTGTGCTTTTCCTGTCATCCACATAGCTGGCCCAATCTGCATCTGTGTATGCTATCAAAGTGAAGCTTTTGCCTTTAGGATACCAAAGTCCATACTGAGTTGTTCCTTGTAGATATCTAAATATTATTTTGACTGCCAGAAGGTGGTTTTGTTTAGGTGCTGCTTGATATCTAGCCACTAGTCCTACTGCTAGCATGATGTCTATTCTTGATGCTTTCAGATACAACAGACTTCCTATCATGGATCTATAGAGTTTTTGATCTATATCAACAGATCCATCATCAGCACACAGCTTGCATCTCGTGATCATGGGAGTTGACACAGGTTTGCAGTCCTCCATTTTGAACTTTTTCAACATTTCTTTTAAGTATTTTTCCTATGAGATGAATGTGCTTGTGTTCTATTGCTGAATTTGAAGTCCTAAGTAGAAACTAAGTTCTCCAATCATGGACTTCTCAAACTATGATTTCATCTTCTCAGCAAACCCTTTTGCTAGTTCATCTTTGTTGCTTCCAAAAATAATGTCATCAACATATACTACAACAATCAGGAGTTCATTTTCATGGGCTTTTATGTATAGATTGTTGTCTACTCCACCTCTCTTAAAGCCCTGTTTTTGCAAATATTTATCTAGTCTTGAGTACCAAGCACGAGGAGCCTGTTTCAGTCCATATAGAGCCTTCTTCAGTTTGCACACATAGTCTTATTTGTCTGTTAAAGAGAAACCTTCCGGTTGTTCCATGTAGACTTCTTCTTCTAGATCTCCATTCAGAAAAGTAGATTTTACATCCATTTGATATACCTTGAAGTCTTGATAGCATGCAAAGGCCAGAAACATTCCGATGGCTTCCATTCTGGCTACAGGGGAAAATGTTTCATCGAAATCAAGTCCTTCGATTTGTGAATATCCTTTGCAGACAAGTCTGGCTTTATTCCTGATTACCTATCCTTCCTCATTCATTTTATTTTTGAATACCCATTTTGAGCCTATGACATTTTTCCCAGTGGGTCTAGGAACTAGTTCCCAGGTATTGTTTTTCTCAATTTGGTCTAATTCTTCATTCATAGCATTCACCCAATACTTGTCCTTGCTGGCTTCTTCAAATATCTTTGGCTCTATTTGTGATAACATGGCTATGTATACCTCTTATGTCTGTTCATTTAGCTGCCTTCTTGTCTGGACCCCTACTTTCTTGTCTCCTATGATCTGATCTTCAGGATGATTCTTCCGAGTGTATCTTGAGGGGGATTTCGAGCTTAACTCTACATCTTCTATTGTCTTGCTTGTTTCATCATCATTTTGGTTTTCTTCTTCATGGTTTTCTGATGGACTGCAGCAGTCTGTATCTCTTGTATTGTTTGGAAGTTCTTCATCAAATATCACATCAATACTTTCTACTATTTTCCAAAGAGTCTTGTTGTAGCACTTGTACCCTTTACTTTTGGAAGCATATCCTAGAAAAATCCCTTCATCTGCTCTTGCATCAAATTTCCCAAGATTTTCATCATTATTCTTTATATAACATTTGCTTCCAAAAATTCTAAAATGTTTGATTGAAGTTGGCTTTCCATGCCATAGTTCATAGGGAGTCTTGTCACTGCTTGGCCTTAAGTGAGCTTTATTAAGGATATGCACCGCTATGTGTACCGCTTCTTCCCAGAAGGTTTGAGGAATATTATTCTCTTGCATCATGGCTCTGGAAATTTTTTGAACAGATCTATTTTGTCTCTCTGCTACTCCATTCTGCTGAGGTGTCCCTGCAATAGTAAATTGTTGTTTTATGCCATATTCATTGCATAGATCTGCAAAGTCATAATCTGTGAATTCACCTCCTCTGTCTGATCTGATGCATTTTAGCTTGCATCCTGTCTGATTTTCTGCTAAAGCTTTGAATATTTTGAATTTTTCCAGAGCTTCCGATTTATTCTTAAGAAATGCAACCCATGTCATTATGGAGAAATCATCTATTATCAGCATGAAGTAGGATTCTCCACTTGGTGTTTTAGTTCTTGCAGGTCCACACAGGTCCATGTGCACAAGCTGGAGTGGTCTTCTTGTTGATAACTCATCTTTGGCCTTAAAGGATGTGCGGGTTTGTTTACCCAATTGACAAGATTTGCATATGGTATTAGAAGGCCTTTTTATTTCTGGCATGTCTCTGACCGCTTTCTTCTTGCTCAGTCTGATGATATGATCGACGCTGAGATGTCCCAATCTCCTATGCCATAACCATGACTCCTCAAGTTTGCTAAGATGGCATGCTTCATCTTCCTCTTTCACGATGTAAACATTGCTCTCTATTCGAACACCTTTGAGCAGAGTCTTACCTATGGTGCTTGATCTGACTTCACAGTCTTGTGCTCTGAAAAGAACTTCGTAGCCTTTATCACACATTTGAATGACACTCAGCAAATTTTCTTTCAGCCCATCTACAAATAGTACATCTTGGGCCTTACCTCTGCCATTATCTAAGCTGACTGAGCCCTTTCCCTTGATTTTTCCTGATTTATCATTGCCAAAAGTAACATTACCAGTTTTCTTTTCATCAAAAGTTATAAATTTTCTCCTGTCTCCAGTCATATGTTTTGAGCAGCCACTGTCAAGATACCATTAGCTTTTCAGATCTTGAGCAGTTAGAGCCAGGTCACACTTATTCACCTTCTTTTTCCACTGGAGGCATCCTTTTGTTTGGTATATTTTGTGAGATGATGAATCACATCCTTTGAGAGGACATTTGGAAGGCATATGTCCAACTTGATTGCATACACAACATTTGATCATAATTTTTTCAGAATTGTGAGTATGAACAAAATTTCTTTGATTCATAAACCTCCTTGAGGTGTTGAACATCAATATTTGTCCATACTTTCTACATTCAATAATTTTATGGCCAAATTCCTTACAATAAAAACAATAACCATAGAAATTATTTGCATACCTGATGTAAGGTTGTTTTCTCCATTTGTTTGTTTGAGACAGTCTCTTCACTGTTTGCATCTTTTGCTGGTTTAAATTACTCCTCCTTGCATGAAAGTATGCAGCAATGTGTCCCAGCTTGTGGCAAGCATAATAGGTGGCATTTTTCATAGGAGGTAAGAATCTCCTTTGATGGCTTCCAGATTTGACATACTCAGGGGTATATGAATCTTTTTCTGTTGTTTGAGTATTTCTTTCATTCTTTGTTATTAGAGGATTTTTCTGGGTTCTGTCTCCCTCCTTACAAGTTTCTTCTTTTTTAGGAATTATTTGAGCTGCTTCATCATCCTTCTTTGATTTTACAAAAATAATCTCTCTGTTTTCCTTTTCTTTGCTTTTACTTGATTCTCCTTCATAGCCTATTCCAGTTTTTATCATAGGAGATCTTTGAGCAACCAGAATTTCATTCAACTTACTAGAGCTTGTTGTTTGAGAAGAATTTATAGCCACTTTCCTTTGAGCATTTTCTAATTTCTTCCTGAGACATACTACTTCTTCTTCCAACTTCTCTTATTCCTGAGTTTTCTCCTTGATTTGCTTAAGTAACATGTCCTCTATCTTCTTGGCTTCTTCAAGATCTATCTTTAGCTGCATAAGGACTTCTGAATTCTGTTCTTCTCGTACATACTTAAGGAAAATGTCCTTTTGTTTTCTGCATTTTAGCTTGAGTCTATCAATCTCTTCCAGAGCACTTCTTAGCTCCCCCTCAAGGTCGACTTCACCTTCTTCTTCTTCATCTTCTAGCAAGAGACCTTCAAGTTCTTCTATGGCCATCAATAAAAATTCAGAGGTTCCTTCTTCACTTTAAGGTTCATCTGAGTCTTCAGATGCACTGCTGTCTTGTTGAGCATAGAAGGATTTTCTGCTGAACTTCTTTCCTTTCTGCCAGTTTTTTGATGCATTTTTCTCTGATTCTTGAGCCTGATTCCTTACTTTCTTGTGAGGACACTTAACAGCATAGTGTCCAATTCTTCCACAGTTAAAGAATTTGAAGGGAATTTTACCTTTGTATTTACTTGAGCCTCTATCCAGTTTCTTGACAAATTTAGCCTCTTCTTTATCTGAGCAAGAACATAAGCTTCTTTTCTCTTTTCTTCTTTTCTGTTTTAAAGGCTGCCTCCCTCGTACTTGGCTTCTTCTATGGGAGCCTCATCTCATATGCTGTTAGATTTCCAAGTAGCTGGTTCATGGTCAAGGTTTCCCAATCAGTTTTTTCTTCTATTACAGACACCTTGGGGTTAAAACTGGGTGGAAGAGATCTTAGAATGTTTTGTACAATTACAACTTCTTTTATGGTTTCTCCTAGAGCCTTTGTGTTATTTACTATTTCTGCAACCCTTAGAAAGAAGCTAGCAATGTCTTCATCATCATTCATTTTTAGGTTCTTAAACTGGGCTCTATAGACTTGAAGTCTAGCAGTCTTTACCTTCTTGTCTCCCTCATGGATGTTCTCTAGGGTATCCCACATCTCTTTGGCAGTGTCTTTGTGAATTACTTTGATAAACTCTGCCTCACACAATCCATTTAAGATGGCATTCATGGCTTTTGTGTTAGCTACAAAATCTTGTTTGGTCTCTTTCTCTGAGTCGGTTGCCTTTGGGGCATATCCTAATTCCACAGCAGCCCAAACTTCTATTCCTAGAGACATTATGTATGTCCTCATTCTGATTTTCCGGAAGGCATAATTTGCACCAGTGAAAAAAGGGGCTTTATTGGTTGAGCATCCTTCTTTACTAGCCATCCTGGGACCCTAGGATCTCCTTTCAGTTGTTAAACTGATACAAAAGGAACCTGCTTTGATACCAATTGTTGAATTCTTAGTTAAACTGAGAGGGGGGGGGGTGTGAATCAATTTAACACATACATGAGTTTTTTTAATTTTTCATCAACTTATTTACAGCTTACTTTCATAACCAACCTTAATAAATGAACAGTCTTAATATGTTGCAGCAAGTATTAAATTAATGTGACATCAACCTTATTCTGAGAGCAGCAAACATTAAGCAGATTTGGTAAATCATATCAAAGACACAGACACACAGACAGAGTATTAAAGATATATGGAAACCTACAAAGGAGAAAACTAAATCTTATTATTGTTGTGATGCAAAGACAAGCTCCAACTCCTTCTCACCATCGTTTTTTCTATAGGCACCAACCCACACAGAGGTACCTCAACCTCAATTCTCGCCAAGCTACAACCTGTAAGGAAGCTCCAACTCCCTTCATCTTTCTGCAGGCACCAACCACAGGAGGCTTCCAAACCCGCCGCCCATAACCGACAACCTATCACAAGCTTCAACTTGATAGGGAAGCTCCAACTTCCTCAATTTATCACAAGAAATGTTTGTTGATTTACCTCAGATATCAGCTCTGTTCTGTAGCATCTCTTTATGCTCCTCTCTTACTTATCTTCTCTGCCTCAATCTTCTATACTTTTCATTCTCTATTCTTACACTCTCTAACCTCTCTTTTCATATCAAGATGATATTACTTATAGAGAATTCCTGATGACTGTTTGAATTCCTCAAGGAATTCGAAATGAATAGCCATACCTCTTAGTCTTCTACCTTCTCATTTCCTTTAAGCTCACTCAGAAAAATATAACTGTAGGTACTAACTTTAATATTACAGTGGGAATTTTGTTCTCTTCCGGAGACTTGCCAATGCATCACAACAATATAAATTAAAATCATTTACATTCAATTACAATGAAATCTCCAGCTCACTCATTCAACCTTTTGGATCGCGTTGCATTTGTCTTTTCTTTGACTGTGTCTATATTTTTCAGCTCTGCTTGCTCTTCTGTCCTCTGCCGCAGTGTAACTGTTGTTCTTAGTCTCATATTTTAGATGGATCCCACATGCCAGCTATACTCTGCTCATTGAACTTTGACCAACACATTCATCAGCACTTATAATTTATTTGAAGTCCTCGGGCCCACAGTATTACCTTTGCGTTTGCTGTGCCTTGAATAGGCATACCTTTCTTCAAACAGGCTCAAACTTGGTTATAATATAGCCCAATGCACACCTTAACCTCCGACCTTGGCTTCTATAAGCTTTATTTAGGACCAATATAATGATAGCTCATGGCGTTTCTTTGAACGTAACATATCAATATATATTATACGTGTTCTCGACCCAACGCTATATGCTATCCTTGACTTTAGGTTACACCCAAAAACACATCTCATAACAATCCCTATGGCACATTTATCATCGGGAGGCATTCATATTCAAGTCTTTTGGTTATTAACCTTCGCTAACACATTCCAATCATAATATATATCAACATACAATACATTCTCCGTTCGATTCTTACGAAACAAATAAGTTCTTAGACTTCATCAACATCCATTAAACTTATAAACCTCGGGCCCACTTGCCAAACTTTTCTTATTCCCGATGCGATGAATCGCTTCTGAATACTTCTGATTGAGATAGTTTCGATGTGATTAATCGCAATCGCAACTCTCAGTAGTATGTTCCGATGTCCTACTTTTACTCCAATGTGATTGACCACTATTCATTTAAATGTGCCGATGCGATTAGGCCGGAACTCAAACCTATAAAATCACAGTTTATACACCCATCGGGTCTGGAACTCAATCGCAATCACAATTTGCATTTTCCGATATTCTTATGCTCCAATGCTCCGATGCGATTGGGTGAGGGTCCCACTAGCTATCAAATCTCCGGAACTCAAACATATATGAATCGTTGTTTAAACCATATCGGGTTTGGAACTTCAATCGCAATCGCAACTTCTATTGTCATGCTTCGCTGCCACACTTTTCTCTGATGCGATGTAATACTGTTTACCGGAACTCAAACATATATCAATCGTGGTTTATAAACCCATCAGGTCCAGAACTCAATCGCAATTGCAAACTGTTGTTAACCTATTCCACTGTCAATTTTCCGATGCAATTGGGAAAGGGTCCCACCATATAAGGCTTTGTTACCTTTGGTTCTTTTGATCTTGGGCTTAATAATATGATACATATGCCTTGTATTATACCTTTGGTCCCTTGTCCATAAAGCGCTCCATATAAATTTATATATATATGCTTTGGACCTTTGTGTATAAGGTGCAATATATGTAACGCACTGCATATATATAAGCTTCCGCTTCCACCTTTATTGTATCCTCCAGCTGGGGTAATGATTCTCAAAATTTATGTTTATGTATCCTCCAGCTTGGGTAACGATTCTCGGAATTTTATGTAGGGGGTCCCACACTACATATAATGTTCTTCGTCAATATTGTATTAAGTCTTTGGATCCGATTTAAGCTCAGCACAAATATATGTAGTAATATAACCTTTCGGGTTCCTTTTCAATGAAGAATATCCCGCCTTCGTTATATACAAATTCATATGAGCTCTATTAAAAGGTTTATTTCTTATTTCTTCAGTGCTTAAATATATGAAGCCTGCTTCATTCTTACATTAATTCAACGCCGATAATTTCACTCTTTGATAACAGCTCTGCCTCTGCCTTTGCCTCTTCTGCTCGACCATTTCATCTCTGCCTTTGCCTTCGCTGTGCCTCTGCCGCTACTGCTCGACCGTTTCATCTCTTCCTCTGTATTCACTGCCTCTGCCTCTACTGCTCGACCGTTTCATCTCTTCCTCTATATTCACTGCCTCTGCCTCTGCCTCTGCTACTCGACCTCTGCCTCCACTACTCTCTGTAAATGTTACCTGCTGTCTTCTACTACTGTCCTTTTCCTATCTCTACATCTGCTGTCTTCTTTGCCATCAATGACAACATTTCCAACAATCTCCCCCTGTGGCATTGATGGAAATAAAATTTCTTTGTTTTCCTTTTAGGTTTTAGGATCCTTTCTCCTGTTGCTTGCTCTTCCTCCCCCTTTGACATCAATGGCAAGGGGTTGCACATCTCTTAGTGTAGATTCTACCCTTTAATCCTTTGATCCTGAGGACCTGTTTCATGCTTCCTTTGCTGGCTGATCTCCCCCTCGAATGATATTTTTGTTTATGTTCTCCCCTTGAAACTGTGCTTTCTCTTCATATCAGAGAGTAGCATCTACAGATACTACCCCTAGTCTATTTCTCAAATATTCAAATGGTTCTCTAACAAGCAGTTTGGTAAATATATCTGATGTCTGTTCTTTTGTTGGTACATAATCTAGTTTTACTATCTTCTGAGCCACTTGTTCTTAGAGAAAATGATACTTGATTGGGATATGTTTAGTTTTTGAGTGAAGCACAAGATTTTTAGATATACTTATAGCACTTGTATTATCACATTTGATTTAGATAGGTTCATCAATGCTTACCTTCATGTCTTAGAGGGTTTGCTTCATCCACATGACTTGTGTACAACATGCTACTACTGCTATATATTCTACTTCTTCTGTAGACAGAGAGATAGATGTTTGTTTCTTGCTTAACCATGCCACCAGACTTTCTCCTAAGTAGAATGCACTCACTTGTGATTTTCCGTCATCCACATAGTCGCCCCAATCGTATCCGTGTATGCCGTCGTTGTGAAGCGTTTGGTTTTTAGATAAATTTTTTTTGTAAAAGTCCATACCGTGTTGTTACTTGTAGATGTGTTGTTCCTTGTAGATATCTGAGTATTCTTTTTACTGCCAGAAGATGGTTTTGTTTAGGTGCTGCTTGATATCTTGCCACTAGTCCCACTGCTAGCATGATGTCTGGTCTTGAAGCTGTCAAGTACAGCAGGCTTCCTATCATGGATCTGTAGAGTTTTTGATCTACATCTGCAGACCTATCATCAGCACACAGCTTTCATCCCGTGATCATGGGGGTTGTCATTGGTTTGCAGTCCTCCATTTTGAATTTTTTCAGCATTTCTTTTAAGTATTTTTCTTGAGAAATGAATGTGCCAGTGTTCTTTTTGTCGAATTTGAATTTTGGCAGAAACCTAGGTTTCTCCAATCATGGACAATTCAAACTCGATTTTATCTTCTTAAACCTTTTGTTAGTTCACTGCTGCTTCCAAACACAATGTCATCAACATATACTACAACACCGTGAGTCTATTTTCGTGGCTTTTATGTACAGATTGTTGTCTACTCCTCCTCTCTTAAAGCCTTGTTTTTGCAAGTACTTATCCAGCCTTGAGTACCAAGCACGAGGAGCTTGTTTTAGTCCATATAGAGCCTTCTTTAGTCTGCACACATAGTCTTCTTTGTCTGTTAATGAGAAACCTTGTGGTTGTTCCATGTAGACTTATTCTTCTAGATCTCCATTCAAAAATGTAGATTTCACATCCATTTGATATACCTTGAAGTTTTGGTAGCATGCAAAGGCCAGAAACATTCTGATAGCTTCCATTCTGGCTACAGGGGAAAATGTTTCATCGTAATCAAGTCCTTTGATTTGTGAATATCCTTTGCAAACAAGTTTGGCTTTATTCCTGATTACCTGTCCTTGCTCATTCATTTTATTTTTGAATACCCATTTTGAGCCTATGACATTTTTCTCAGTGGGTCTAGGAACTAGTTCCCAGGTGTTGTTCTTCTCAATTTGGTCCAATTATTCATTCATAGAATTCACCCAATACTTGTCCTTGCTGGCTTCTTCAAAATTCTTTGGCTCTATTTGTGATAGCATGGCTATGTATACCTCTTATGTCTGTTCAGTTAGCTGCCTTCTTGTCTGGACCCCTACTCTCTTGTATCCTATGATCTGACCTTCAGGATGGTTCTTCTGAGTGTATCTAGAGGGGGATTTAGAGCTCAGTTCAACATCTTCTGTTGTCTTTCTTGTTTCATCATCATCTTGGTTTTCTTCTTCATGGTTGTCCGATAATCGCACAAATCGTATCTCTTGTATTGTTTAGAAGTTCTTCATCAAATCTCACAAATAATTCTTTCTACTATTTTTCGAAGAGTCTTGTTGCATAATTGCATTTCTAATTCTTGAAGCATATTCCAGAAAACCCTTCATCCTGCTTCCTTCTTGCATCAAATTTCCCAAGATTTTCATCATTATTATTTATATAACACTTGCTTCCAAAAATTCTAAAATGTTTAATTGAAGCTGGCTTTCCATGCCATAGTTCATAGGGAGTCTTGTCACTGCTTGGCCTTAAGTGAGATTTATTAAGGATATGCACCATTGTATGTGCTGCTTCTGCCCAGAAGTTTTGAGAAATATTACTCTCTTGCATCATGGCTTTGGAAATTTGTTGAACATATCTGTTTTGTCTCTCTGCTACTCCATTCTGCCGAGGTGTCCCTGCAATAGTAAATTGTTGTTTTATGCCATATTCATTGCACAGATCTGCAAAGTCATAATCTATGAATTCACCTCCTCTGTCCGATCTGATGCATTTTAGCTTGCATCCTGTCTGATTTTCTGCTAAAGCTTTGAATATTTTGAATTTTTCCGTAGCCTGATTTATTCTTAAGAAATGCAACCCAAGTGCTTGTTATGGGAGAAATCATCTATTATCATCATGAACAGATTTCCACTTGGTGTTTAGTTTTCGTGTGTCCACATGTATCCATGTGCATGTCGGGAGTGGTCTTCGTTGACAATCGATCTTTGGCCTTAAAGGATGCGTCCGTTTACCCAATTGACAAGATTTGCATATGGTATTAGAAGGCCTCTTTATTTCTGGCATGTCTCTGACTGCTTTCTTTTTGCTCAGTCTGATGATATGATCGAAGTTGAGATGTCCCAATCTCCTATGCCATAACCATGACTCCTCAAGTTTGCTAAGATGGCATGCTTCATCTTCCTCTTTCACGATGTAAACATTTCTCTCTGTTCGAACACCTTTGAGCAGAGTCTTACCTATGGTGCTTGATCTAACTTCACAGTCTTGTGCTCTGAAAAGAACTTCACTGCCTTTATCACAGATTTGACTGACACTCAGCAAATTTTCTTTTAGCCCATCTACAAAAAGTACATCTTGGGCCTTACCTCTACCATTATCTAAGCTGACTGAGCCCTTTCCCTTGATTTTTCCTGATTTATCATTGCCAAAAGTAACATTACCATTTTTCTTTTCGTCAAAAGTTATAAATTTTCTCCTGTCTCCAGTCATATGTTTTGAAAATGGCATCATTCGTATACCTACTGCTTCTTTCGTATCTTTAGCAAGTGAGCTGTGTCACATTTATTCACCCTTTCTTTTTCCACCTAGCATCTTTGTTATATTCGTAGAGATGTTAGAGCACATCATTTCGCAGGACATTTGGAAGGCATATGTGCAACTTGATTGTACACACAATATTTGATCATAATTTTTGCAGATCAGAGTATGAATGTAATTTCTTTGATTCATAAACCCTCCTCGAGGTGTTGAACATCAATATTTGTCCATACTTTCTACATTCAATAATTTTATGGCCAAATTCCTTACAATAAAAACAGTAACCATAGAAATTATTTGCATACCTGATGTAAGGTTGTCTTCTCCATTTGTTTGCTTGAGATAGTATCTTCACTGTTTGCATCTTTTGCTGGTTTGAACCACTCCTCCTTGCATGACAGTATGCATCAATGTGTCCTAGCTTGTGGCAGACATAACGGGCATTTTTCATAGGAGGGAAGAATATCCTTTGATGGCTTCCAAATTTGACATACTCAGGGGTATATGAATATTTTTTTGTTGTTTGAGTATTTCTTTCATTCTTTGTTATTAGAGGATTTTTCTGGGTTCTGTCTCCCTCCTTACAAGTTTCTTCTTTTGTAGGAATTATTTGAGCTGCTTCATCAACCTTCTTTGCTTTTACAAAAATAATCTCTCTATTTTCCTTTTCTTTGCTTTTACTTGATTCTCCTTCACAGCCTATTCCAGTTTTTATCATAGGAGATCTTTGACCAACCAGAATTTCATTCAACTTACTAGAGCTTGTTGTTTGATAAGAATTGATAGCCACTTTCCTTTGAGCATTTTCTAATTTCTTCCTGAGACATACTACTTCTTCTTCCAACTTCTCTTGTTCCTGAGTTTTCTCCTTGATTTGCTAAGTAACATGTCCTCTATCTTCTTGGCTTCTTCAAGCTCTATCTTTAGCTGCATAAGGACTTCTGAATTTTTTTCTTCTCATACATACTCGAGGAGAATGTCCTTTTGTTTTCTGCACTTCAGCTTGAGTCTATCAATCTCTTCGAGAGCACTTCTTAGCTCCCCCTCAAGGTCGACTTCACCTTCTTCTTCTTCATCTTCTAGCAGGAGACCTTCAAGTTCGTCTATGACCATCAATAAAAATTCAGAGGTTCCTTCTTCACTTGAAGGTTCATCTGAGTCTTCATATGCACTGCTTTCTTGTATAGCATAGAAGGATTTTCTGCTGAATTTCTTTCCTTTTTGCCATTTTTTTGATGCATTTTTCTCTGATTCTTTAGCCTGATTCCTTACTTTCTTGTGAGGACACTTAGCAGCATAGTTTCCAATTCTTCCACAGTTAAAGAATTTGAAGGGAAGTTTACCTTTGTATTTACATGAGCCTCTATCCAGTTTCTTGACAAATTTAGCCTCTTCTTCATCCGAGCAAGAGCATACGGCTTCCTTTTCTTCTTTCTCCTTTTCTGTTTTAAAGGCTGCCTCCCTCGTACTTGGCTTCTTCTATGGGAGCCTCATCTCATATTCTGTTATATTTCCAAGTAGCTAGTTCATGGTCAAGGTTTCCCAATCAGCTGTTTCTTCTATTGCAGATACCTTGGGGTTAAAACTAGGTGGAAGAGATCTTAGAATATTTTGTACAATTACAACTTCTTTTATAGTTTCTCCTAGAGCCTTCATGTTATTTACTATTTCTGAAACCCTTAGGAAGAAGCTGGCAATGTCTTCATCATCATTCATTTTTAAGTTCTCAAACTGAGCTCTATAGACTTGAAGTTTGGCAGTCTTTACCTTCTTGTCACCCACATGGATATTCTCTAGGGTATCCCACATCTCTTTGGCAGTGTCTTTGTGCATTACTTTGATAAACTCTGCCTCACACAATCCATTTAAGATGGCATTCATGGCTTTTGCATTAGCTACAAAATCTTGTTTGGTTTCTTTCTTTGACTCAGTTTCCTTTGGGGCATATCCTAATTCCACAGCAACCCAAAATTCTATTCCTAGAGACATTATGTATGTCCTCATTCTGATTTTCCAGAAGGCATAATTTACACCAGTGAAAAAAGGGGCTTTATTGGTTGAGCATCCTTCTTTACTTGTCATCGTGGGAACCTAGGACCTCCTTTCAGTTGTTAAACTGATGCAAAAGGAACCTGCTCTGATACCAATTGTTGAATTCTTAGTTAAACTGAGAGGGGGGGGGGGGGGGGTGAATCAGTTTAACACATACATGAGCCTTTTTAAAATTTTTCATCGCTATTTACAACTTACTTTTACAACCAACCTTAGTATATGAATGTACCATTTTAATAAGTTATACATTAAATTAATGTGACATCAAACTTATTATGAGCAAGAAAACATTGCTGTATTTGGTAAATCATCTCAAAGACACAGACAATACGTATAGAGACAATGATATATGGGAAACCCATAAAGGGAGAAAACCACATCTTATTATTGTTGTGATGCAAAGGCAAGCTCCAACTCCCTCTCACCACTGTTTTTCTGTAGGCACCGACCTACAGGAGGCACCAACCTCAATTCTGCAAGCTACAACTTGCAAGGAGGCTCCAACTCCCTTCAATTTTCTGCAGGCACCAACCTACAGGAGGCTCCAACCTTAATCAGCTACAACTGGCAGCTATCAAGCTTCAACCTTATATGGAAGCTCCAACTTCCTTAATTTATCAAACATAATGTTTGCTGATTTACCTCAGATATCAGTTCTGTTCTGTAGCATCTCTTTATGCTCTTCTCTTCCTTATCTTCTCTGCCTCAATCTTCTATACTCTGAATTCTCTATCTTTTTTCTCTCTAACCCCCTGTGCATATCAAGATGATATTATTTATAAATATTTTCCTGTGACTGTCTGTATTCCTCAAAAAATTCGAAATGGATAGCCATACCTCTTAGTCTTCTACCTTCTCATTTCTTTTCCAGCTCACTTAGAAAATATAGCTGTAGGTACCAATTTAAAATTACAGTGGGATATTTGTTCTCTTCCGGAGACTTGCCAATGCATTACAACAATATAAATTAAAATCATTTACATTCAATTACAATGAAAACTCCAGCTCACTCATTCAGCCTTTTGGATCGCTGCACATTTGTCTTTTCTTTGACTGTGTCTGTCTTTTTCAGCTCTACTTGCTCTTCTGTCCTCTTCCGTGGTGTAACTGTTGTTCTTAGTCTCATATTTTGGATGGACCCCACATGCCAGCTATACTCTGCTCAATGAAATTTGACAAACAAATTCATCAGCACTTATAATTAAGTTGAAGTCCTCGGGCCCACAGTATTACCTTTGCGCTACAGCTTTGAATAGGCACGCCTTTCTTCAAACAGGCTCAATATTGGTTATAATATAACCCAATGCACACCTAAACCTCCGACCTTGGCTTCTATAAGCTTTATTTAGGATCAATATAATGATAGCTCATGGCGTTTCTTTGAACGTAACATATCAATATATTATATGTGTTCCAACCCAACGCCATATGGTATCCTTGACTTTAGGTTTACACCCAAACACATCCTTATAACAACTCTATGGCACATTGATCATCGGAGGCATTCATTCAAGTCTTTCTTTAGTTATTATCTCTGCCAACACATTCCAATCATAATATATATCAACATACATTACGTTCTCCGTTCGAATGTTTACGAAATAGTCGGTAACCCTTAGGCTTCATCAACACCCATTAAACTTATAAACCTCGGGCCCACTTGCCGAAATTTTCTTATTCCCGATGCAATGAATTGCTTCTGAATACTTCCAATTGTGATAGTTCTGATGCGATTAATCGCAATCGCAACTCTCAGTAGTATGTTCCGATGTCCTGCTTTTACTCCGATGCGATTGACCACTGTTCATGTAAATGTGCCGATGCGATTAAACCAGAACTCAAACCTATAAAGTCAGAGTTTATACGCCCATCGAGTCCGCAACTCAATCGAAATCGCAATTTGCATTTGCATGTTCCGATATTCTTATGCTCCGATGCGATTGGGTGAGGGTCCCACTAGCTATCAAATCTCTGGAACTCAAACATATATGAATCGTTGTTTAAACCATATTGGGTTCGGAACTTCAATCGCAATCGCAACTTCTATTGTCATGCTTCACTACCACACTTTTCTCCGATGCGATGTAACACTCTTTGCCGAAACTCAAACATATATCAATCGTGGTTTTTAAACCCATCGGGTCTGGAACTTAATCGCAATTGCAACCTGTTGTTAACCTGTTCCGCTGTCAATTTTCCGATGCGATTGGGAAAGGGTCCCACCATATAAGGCTTTGTTACCTTTGGTTCTTTTGATCTCGGGCTCAATAATATGATACATATGCCTTGTATTATTCCTTTGGTCCCTTGTCCATAAAGTGCTCCATATAAATTTATATATATATGCTTTGGACCTTTGTGTATAAGGCGCAATATATGTAATGCACTGCATATATATAAGCTTCCGCTTCCGCCTTTATTGTATCCTCCAGCTGGGGTAATGATTCTCGGAATTTTTTGTAGGGGGGGGTGTCCCACACTACATTTAATGTTCTCCATCAATATTATATTAAGTCTTTGGATCAGACTTAAGGGCAATACAAATATATGTAGTAATATAACCTTTCGAGTTCCTTTTCAATGAAGACTGTCTCGCCTTCGTTATATAAAAATTCATGTGAGCTCTGTTAAAAGGTTTATTTCTTATTTCTTCAGCACTTCAATATATGAAGCCTGCTTCATTCTTACGTTAATTCGACGCTGATCATTTCACTGTTTGATAACGGCTCTGCCTCTGCCTTTGCCTCTGCTGCTCGACCATTTCATCTCTGCCATTTCATCTCTACCTATTCCTTCGATGTGCCTCTGCCTCTACTGCTCGACCGTTTCATCTCTTCCTCTGTATTCGCTGCCTCTGCCTCTGCCTCTGCTGCTCGACCTCTACCTCCACTGCTCTCTGTAAATGTTACCTGCTCTCTTCTGCTGTTGTCCTTTTCCAGTCTCTTCATCTGCTGCCTTCTTTGCCATCAATGACAACATTTCCAACAGTCTCCCCCTTTGGCATTGATGGCAATACACTTTCTCTGTTTTCCTTTTAGGATCCTTTCTCCTGTTGCTTGCTCTTCCTCCCCCTTTCACATCAATGGAAAGGGGTTGCACATATCTTAGTGTAGATTCTGTCCTTTAATCCTTTGATCCTGAGGACCTGTTTCATGCTTCCTTTGCTGGTTGATATCCCCCTCGAATGATATTTTCGTTTATGTTCTCCCCCTGAAACTGTGCTTTCTCTTCATATCAGAGAGTAGCATCTACAGATACTACCCCTAGTCTATCTCTCAAATATTCAAATGATTCTCTAGCAAGAGGTTTGGTAAATATATCTGTTGTCTGTTATTTTGTTGGTACATACTCCAGTTTTACTATCTTCTGATCCACTTGTTCTCGGAGAAAATGATACTTGATTGGGATATGTTTGGTTTTTGAGTGAAGCACATGATTTTAAAATATACTTATAACACTTGTATTATCACATTTGATTGAGATAGGTTCATCAATGCTTACCTTGATCTATTGGAGGGTTTGCTTCATCCACATGACTTGTGTACAACATGCTGCTGCTGCTATATATTCTGCTTCTGTTGTAGACAGCGAGATAGATGTTTGTTTCTTGCTTAACCATGCCACCAGACTTTCTCCTAAATAGAATTCACCTCCACTTGTGCTTTTCCTGTCATCCACACAGCTGGCCCAATCTGCATCTGTGTATGCTGTCAAGGTGAAGCTTTTGCCTTTAGGATACCAAAGTCCATACTGTGTTGTTCCTTGTAGATATCTAAATATTCTTTTGACTTCGAAGGTGGTTTTGTTTAGGTGTTGCTTTATATCTAGCCACTAGTCCTACTGCTAGCATGATGTCTGGTCTTGATGATGTCAGATACAACAGACTTGCTATCATGGATCTGTAGATTTTTTGATCTATATCAGTAGATCCATCATCAGCACACAGCTTGCATCCCGTGATCATGGGAGTTGACACAGGTTTGCAGTCCTCCATTTTTAACTTTTTAAACATTTCTTTTAAGTATTTTTCCTGTGAGATGAATGTGCCTATGTTCTTTTGTTGAATTTGAAGTCCTAATTAGAAACTGAGTTCTCCAATCATGGACATCTCAAACTCTGATTTCATCTTCTCAGCAAACCCTTTTTCTAGTTCATCTTTGTTGCTTCCAAACATAATGTCATCAACATAGACTACAACAATTAGGAGTTCATTTTCATGGGCTTTTATGTATAGATTTATGTCTACTCCACCTCTCTTAAAGCCTTGTTTTTGCAAATATTTATCCAGTCTTGAGTACCAAGCACGAGGAGCCTGTTTCAGTCCATATAGAGCCTTCTTTAGTCTGCACACATAGTCTTCTTTGTCTGTTAAAGAGAAACCTTCCGATTGTTCCAGGTAGAATTCTTCTTATATATCTCCATTCAGAAAAGCATATTTTACATCCATTTGATATACCTTGAAGTCTTGATAGCATGCAAAGGCCAGAAACATTCTGATGGCTTCCATTTTGGCGACAGGGGAAAATGTTTCATCAAAATCAAGTCCTTCGATTTGTGATTATCCTTTGCCGACAAGTCTGGATTTATTCCCGATTACTTGTCCTTCCTCATTTATTTTATTTTTGAATACCCATTTTGAACCTATGACATTTTTCCCAGTGGGTCTAGGAACTAGTTCCCAGGTATTTTTTTTCTCAATTTGGTCTAATTCTTCATTCATAGAATTCACCCAATACTCTCTCTTCAAATCTCTTTGGCTCTATTTGTGATAACATGGCTATGTATACCTCTTCTGTTTGTTCAGTTAGTTGCCTTCTTGTCTAGACCCCTACTTTCTTGTCTCCTATGATCTGATCTTCAGGATGATTCTTCTAAGTGTATCTTGAGGGGGATTTCGAGATTAGCTCTGCATGTTCTGTTGTCTTGCTTGTTTCATCATCATTTTGGTTTTCTTCTTCATGGTTGTCTGATGGACTGCAGCAGTCTATATCTCTTGTATTGTTTGGAAGTTCTTCATCAAATCTCACATCAATACTTTCAACTATTTTTCGAAGAGTCTTGTTGTAGCACCTGTACCCTTTACTTTTGGAAGCATATCCTAGAAAAATCCCTTCATCTTCTCTTGCATCAAATTTCCCAAGATTTTCATCATTATTCTTTATATAACACTTTCTTCCAAAAATTCTAAAATGTTTGATTGAAGCTGGCTTTCCATGCCATAGTTCATAGGGAGTCTTGTCACTGCTTGGCCTTAAGTGAGCTTTATTAAGGATATTCACTGTTGTGTGTACTGCTTCTGCCCAAAAGGTTTGAGGAATATTACTCTCTTGCATCATGGCTCTGGCAATTCGTTGAATAGATCTGTTTTGTCTCTCTGCTACTCCATTCTGCTGAGGTGTCCCTGCAATAGTAAATTGTTGTTTTATGCCATATTCATTGCATAGATCTGCAAAGTCATAATTTGTGAATTCACCTCCTCTGTCCGATCTGATGCATTTTAGCTTGCATCTTGTCTGATTTTCTGCTAATGCTTTGAATATTTTGAATTTGTCCAGAGCTTCCGATTTATTCTTAAGAAATGCAACCCATGTCATTCTGGAGAAATCATCTATTATCAGCATGAAGTAGGATTCTCCACTTGGTGTTTTAGTTCTTGCAGGTCCACACAGATCCATGTGCACAAGATGGAGTGGTCTTCTTGTTGATAACTCATATTTGGCCTTAAAGGATGTGCAGGTCTGTTTACCCATTTGACAAGATTTGCATATGGTATTAGAAGGCATTTTTATTTCTGGCATGTCTATGACCGCTTTCTTCTTGCTCAGTCTGATGATATGATCGAAGCTGAGATGTCCCAATATCACATGCCATAACCATGACTCCTCAAGTTTGCTAAGATGGCATGTTTCATCTTCCTCTTTCGCGATGTAAACATTGCTCTCTGTTCGAACACCTTTGAGCAGAGTCTTACTTGTGGTGCTTGATCTGACTTCACAGTCTTGTGCTCTGAAAATAACTTCGCAGCCTTTATCACACATTTGACTGACACTAAGCAAATTTTCTTTCAGCCCATCTACAAATAGTACATCTTGGGCCTTACCTCTGCCATTATCTAAGCTGACTGAGCCCTTTCCCTTGTTTTTTCCTGATTTATCATTGCCAAAAGTAACATTACCAGTTTTCTTTTCATCAAAAGTTATAAATTTTCTCCTGTCTCCAGTCATATGTTTTGAGCAGCCACTGTCTAGATACCATTGGCTTTTCAGATCTTGAGCAGTTAGAGCTAGGTCACACTTATTCACCTTCTTTTTCCACTGGAAGCATCCTTTTTTTTGGTATCTTTTGTGAGATGATGAATCACATCCTTTCAGAGGACATTTGGAAGGCATATGTCCAACTTGATTGCATACACAGCATTTGATCATAATTTTTGCAGAATTGTGAGTATGAACAAAATTTCTTTGATTCATAAACCTCCTTGAGGTGTTGAACATCAATATTTGTCCATACTTTCTACATTCAATAATTTTATGGCCAAATTCCTTACAATAAAAATAGTAACCATAGAAATTATTTGCATACCTGATGTAAGGTTGTCTTCTCCATTTGTTTGCTTGAGATAGTCTCTTCAATGTTTGCATATTTTGCTGGTTTGAATCACTCCTCCTTGCATGACAGTATGCAGCAATGTGTCCCAGCTTGTGGCAGACATAACAGGTGGCATTTTTCATAGGAGGGAATAATCTCCTTTCATGGCTTCCAAATTTGACATACTCAGGGGTATATGAATCTTTTTCTGTTGTTTGAGTATTTCTTTCATTCTTTGTTATTAGAGGATTTTTCTGGGTTCTGTCTCCCTCCTTACAAGTTTCTTCTTTTGTAGGAATTATTTGAGCTGCTTCATCATCCTTCTTTGCTTTTACAAAAATAATCTCTATGTTTTCCTTTTCTTTGCTTTTACTTGATTCTCCTTCATAGCCTATTCCAGTTTTTATCATAGGAGATCTTTGAGCAACTAGAATTTCATTCAACTTACTAGAGCTTATTGTTTGAGAAGAATTTATAGCCACTTTCCTTTGAGCATTTTCTAATTTCTTCCTGAGACATACTACTTCTTCTTCCAACTTCTCTTGTTCCTGAGTTTTCTCCTTGATTTGCTTAAGTAACATGTCATCAATATTCTTGGCTTCTTCAAGCTCTATCTTTAGCTGCATAAGGACTTCTGATTTCTGTTCTTATCGTACATACTTGAGGAGAATGTCCTTTTGTTTTCTGCATTTCAGCTTGAGTCTATCAATCTCTTCCAGAGCACTTCTTTGCTCCCCCTCAAGGTCGACTTCACCTTCTTCTTCTTCATCTTCTAGCAGGAGACCTTCAAGTTCTTATATGGCCATCAATAAAAATTCATACGTTCCTTCTTCACTTGAATGTTCATCTGAGTCTTCAGATGCACTGCTGTCTTGTTGAGGATATAAGGATTTTCTGCTGAATTTCTTTCCTTTCTGCCAGTTTTTTGATGCATTTTTCTCTGATTCTTGAGCCTGATTCCTTACTTTCTTGTGAGGACACTTAGCAGCATAGTGTCCAATTCTTCCATAGTTAAAGCATTTGAAGGGAAGTTTACCTTTGTATTTACCTGAGCCTCTATCCAATTTCTTGACAAATTTAGCCTCTTCTTCATCCGAGCAAGAGCATATGCCTTCCTTTTCTTCTTTCTTCTTTTCTGTTTTAAAGGCTGCCTCCCTCGTACATGGATTCTTCTGTGGGAGCCTCATCTCATATGCTCTTAGATTTCCAAGTAGCTGGTTCATGGTCAAGGTTTTCCAATCAGCTGTTTCTTCTATTGCAGATACCTTGGGGTTAAAACTGGGTGGAAGAGATCTTAGAATCTTTTGTACAATTACAACTTCTTTTATGGTTTCTCCTAGAGCCTTCATGTTATTTACTATTTTTGCAACCCTTAGGAAGAAGCTGGAAATGTCTTCATCATCATTCATTTTTAAGTTCTCAAACTGGGCTCTATAGACTTGAGGTTTGGCAGTCTTTACCTTCTTGTCTCCCGCATGGATATTCTCTAGGGTATCCCACATCTCTTTGGCAGTGTCTTTGTGCATTACTTTGATAAAATCTGCCTCACATAATCCATTTAAGATCGCATTCATGGCTTTTGCGTTAGCTACAAAATCTTGTTTGGTTTCTTTCTCTGAGTTAGTTTCCTTTGGGGCATATCCTAATTCCACAACAGCCCAAACTTCTATTGCTAGAGACATTATGTATGTCCTCATTCTGATTTTCCAGAAGGCATAATTTACACCAGTGAAAAAAGGGGCTTTATTGGTTGAGCATCCTTCTTTACTTGTCATCCTGGGAACCTAGGACCTCCTTTAAGTTGCTAAACTGATGCAAAAGGAAACTGCTCTGATACCAATTGTTGAATTCTTAGTTAAACTGAGAGGGGGGGGTGAATCAATTTAACACATACATGAGCCTTTTTAAAATTTTTCATCAGCTTATTTACAACTTACTTTTATAACCAACCTTAGTATATGAACAGTCTTAATAAGTTGCAGCAAGTATTAAATTAATGTGACATCAAACTTATTATGAGAGCAGCAAACATTAAGCAGATTTGGTAAATCATCTCAGCACATAGACAATACAGATAGAGACAACAGATATAAGTGGAAACCCATAAAGGGAGAAAACCACATCTTATTATTGTTGTGATGCAAAGGCAAGCTCCAACTCCCTCTCACCACTGTTTTTCTGTAGGCACCGACCTACAGGAGGCACCAACCTCAATTCTGCAAGCTACAACTTGCAAGGAGGCTCCAACTCCCTTCAATTTTCTGCAGGCACCAACCTACAGGAGGCTCCAACCTTAATCAGCTACAACTGGCAGCTATCAAGCTTCAACCTTATATGGAAGCTCCAACTTCCTTAATTTATCAAACATAATGTTTGCTGATTTACCTCAGATATCAGTTCTGTTCTGTAGCATCTCTTTATGCTCTTCTCTTCCTTATCTTCTCTGCCTCAATCTTCTATACTCTGAATTCTCTATCTTTTTTCTCTCTAACCCCCTGTGCATATCAAGATGATATTATTTATAAATATTTTCCTGTGACTGTCTGTATTCCTCAAAAAATTCGAAATGGATAGCCATACCTCTTAGTCTTCTACCTTCTCATTTCTTTTCCAGCTCACTTAGAAAATATAGCTGTAGGTACCAATTTAAAATTACAGTGGGATATTTGTTCTCTTCCGGAGACTTGCCAATGCATTACAACAATATAAATTAAAATCATTTACATTCAATTACAATGAAAACTCCAGCTCACTCATTCAGCCTTTTGGATCGCTGCACATTTGTCTTTTCTTTGACTGTGTCTGTCTTTTTCAGCTCTACTTGCTCTTCTGTCCTCTTCCGTGGTGTAACTGTTGTTCTTAGTCTCATATTTTGGATGGACCCCACATGCCAGCTATACTCTGCTCAATGAAATTTGACAAACAAATTCATCAGCACTTATAATTAAGTTGAAGTCCTCGGGCCCACAGTATTACCTTTGCGCTACAGCTTTGAATAGGCACGCCTTTCTTCAAACAGGCTCAATATTGGTTATAATATAACCCAATGCACACCTAAACCTCCGACCTTGGCTTCTATAAGCTTTATTTAGGATCAATATAATGATAGCTCATGGCGTTTCTTTGAACGTAACATATCAATATATTATATGTGTTCCAACCCAACGCCATATGGTATCCTTGACTTTAGGTTTACACCCAAACACATCCTTATAACAACTCTATGGCACATTGATCATCGGAGGCATTCATTCAAGTCTTTCTTTAGTTATTATCTCTGCCAACACATTCCAATCATAATATATATCAACATACATTACGTTCTCCGTTCGAATGTTTACGAAATAGTCGGTAACCCTTAGGCTTCATCAACACCCATTAAACTTATAAACCTCGGGCCCACTTGCCGAAATTTTCTTATTCCCGATGCAATGAATTGCTTCTGAATACTTCCAATTGTGATAGTTCTGATGCGATTAATCGCAATCGCAACTCTCAGTAGTATGTTCCGATGTCCTGCTTTTACTCCGATGCGATTGACCACTGTTCATGTAAATGTGCCGATGCGATTAAACCAGAACTCAAACCTATAAAGTCAGAGTTTATACGCCCATCGAGTCCGCAACTCAATCGAAATCGCAATTTGCATTTGCATGTTCCGATATTCTTATGCTCCGATGCGATTGGGTGAGGGTCCCACTAGCTATCAAATCTCTGGAACTCAAACATATATGAATCGTTGTTTAAACCATATTGGGTTCGGAACTTCAATCGCAATCGCAACTTCTATTGTCATGCTTCACTACCACACTTTTCTCCGATGCGATGTAACACTCTTTGCCGAAACTCAAACATATATCAATCGTGGTTTTTAAACCCATCGGGTCTGGAACTTAATCGCAATTGCAACCTGTTGTTAACCTGTTCCGCTGTCAATTTTCCGATGCGATTGGGAAAGGGTCCCACCATATAAGGCTTTGTTACCTTTGGTTCTTTTGATCTCGGGCTCAATAATATGATACATATGCCTTGTATTATTCCTTTGGTCCCTTGTCCATAAAGTGCTCCATATAAATTTATATATATATGCTTTGGACCTTTGTGTATAAGGCGCAATATATGTAATGCACTGCATATATATAAGCTTCCGCTTCCGCCTTTATTGTATCCTCCAGCTGGGGTAATGATTCTCGGAATTTTTTGTAGGGGGGGGTGTCCCACACTACATTTAATGTTCTCCATCAATATTATATTAAGTCTTTGGATCAGACTTAAGGGCAATACAAATATATGTAGTAATATAACCTTTCGAGTTCCTTTTCAATGAAGACTGTCTCGCCTTCGTTATATAAAAATTCATGTGAGCTCTGTTAAAAGGTTTATTTCTTATTTCTTCAGCACTTCAATATATGAAGCCTGCTTCATTCTTACGTTAATTCGACGCTGATCATTTCACTGTTTGATAACGGCTCTGCCTCTGCCTTTGCCTCTGCTGCTCGACCATTTCATCTCTGCCATTTCATCTCTACCTATTCCTTCGATGTGCCTCTGCCTCTACTGCTCGACCGTTTCATCTCTTCCTCTGTATTCGCTGCCTCTGCCTCTGCCTCTGCTGCTCGACCTCTACCTCCACTGCTCTCTGTAAATGTTACCTGCTCTCTTCTGCTGTTGTCCTTTTCCAGTCTCTTCATCTGCTGCCTTCTTTGCCATCAATGACAACATTTCCAACAGTCTCCCCCTTTGGCATTGATGGCAATACACTTTCTCTGTTTTCCTTTTAGGATCCTTTCTCCTGTTGCTTGCTCTTCCTCCCCCTTTCACATCAATGGAAAGGGGTTGCACATATCTTAGTGTAGATTCTGTCCTTTAATCCTTTGATCCTGAGGACCTGTTTCATGCTTCCTTTGCTGGTTGATATCCCCCTCGAATGATATTTTCGTTTATGTTCTCCCCCTGAAACTGTGCTTTCTCTTCATATCAGAGAGTAGCATCTACAGATACTACCCCTAGTCTATCTCTCAAATATTCAAATGATTCTCTAGCAAGAGGTTTGGTAAATATATCTGTTGTCTGTTATTTTGTTGGTACATACTCCAGTTTTACTATCTTCTGATCCACTTGTTCTCGGAGAAAATGATACTTGATTGGGATATGTTTGGTTTTTGAGTGAAGCACATGATTTTAAAATATACTTATAACACTTGTATTATCACATTTGATTGAGATAGGTTCATCAATGCTTACCTTGATCTATTGGAGGGTTTGCTTCATCCACATGACTTGTGTACAACATGCTGCTGCTGCTATATATTCTGCTTCTGTTGTAGACAGCGAGATAGATGTTTGTTTCTTGCTTAACCATGCCACCAGACTTTCTCCTAAATAGAATTCACCTCCACTTGTGCTTTTCCTGTCATCCACACAGCTGGCCCAATCTGCATCTGTGTATGCTGTCAAGGTGAAGCTTTTGCCTTTAGGATACCAAAGTCCATACTGTGTTGTTCCTTGTAGATATCTAAATATTCTTTTGACTTCCAGAAGGTGGTTTTGTTTAGGTGTTGCTTTATATCTAGCCACTAGTCCTACTGCTAGCATGATGTCTGGTCTTGATGATGTCAGATACAACAGACTTGCTATCATGGATCTGTAGATTTTTTGATCTATATCAGTAGATCCATCATCAGCACACAGCTTGCATCCCGTGATCATGGGAGTTGACACAGGTTTGCAGTCCTCCATTTTTAACTTTTTAAACATTTCTTTTAAGTATTTTTCCTGTGAGATGAATGTGCCTATGTTCTTTTGTTGAATTTGAAGTCCTAATTAGAAACTGAGTTCTCCAATCATGGACATCTCAAACTCTGATTTCATCTTCTCAGCAAACCCTTTTTCTAGTTCATCTTTGTTGCTTCCAAACATAATGTCATCAACATAGACTACAACAATTAGGAGTTCATTTTCATGGGCTTTTATGTATAGATTTATGTCTACTCCACCTCTCTTAAAGCCTTGTTTTTGCAAATATTTATCCAGTCTTGAGTACCAAGCACGAGGAGCCTGTTTCAGTCCATATAGAGCCTTCTTTAGTCTGCACACATAGTCTTCTTTGTCTGTTAAAGAGAAACCTTCCGATTGTTCCAGGTAGAATTCTTCTTATATATCTCCATTCAGAAAAGCATATTTTACATCCATTTGATATACCTTGAAGTCTTGATAGCATGCAAAGGCCAGAAACATTCTGATGGCTTCCATTTTGGCGACAGGGGAAAATGTTTCATCAAAATCAAGTCCTTCGATTTGTGATTATCCTTTGCCGACAAGTCTGGATTTATTCCCGATTACTTGTCCTTCCTCATTTATTTTATTTTTGAATACCCATTTTGAACCTATGACATTTTTCCCAGTGGGTCTAGGAACTAGTTCCCAGGTATTTTTTTTCTCAATTTGGTCTAATTCTTCATTCATAGAATTCACCCAATACTCTCTCTTCAAATCTCTTTGGCTCTATTTGTGATAACATGGCTATGTATACCTCTTCTGTTTGTTCAGTTAGTTGCCTTCTTGTCTAGACCCCTACTTTCTTGTCTCCTATGATCTGATCTTCAGGATGATTCTTCTAAGTGTATCTTGAGGGGGATTTCGAGATTAGCTCTGCATGTTCTGTTGTCTTGCTTGTTTCATCATCATTTTGGTTTTCTTCTTCATGGTTGTCTGATGGACTGCAGCAGTCTATATCTCTTGTATTGTTTGGAAGTTCTTCATCAAATCTCACAACAATACTTTCTACTATTTTTCGAAGAGTCTTGTTGTAGCACCTGTACCCTTTACTTTTGGAAGCATATCCTAGAAAAATCCCTTCATCTGCTCTTGCATCAAATTTCCCAAGATTTTCATCATTATTCTTTATATAACACTTGCTTCCAAAAATTCTAAAATGTTTGATTGAAGCTGGCTTTCCATGCCATAGTTCATAGGGAGTCTTGTCACTGCTTGGCCTTAAGTGATCTTTATTAAGGATATGCACCATTGTGTGTACTGCTTCTGCCCAAAAGGTTTGAGGAATATTACTCTCTTGCATCATGGCTCTGGAAATTTGCTGAACATATCTTTTTTGTCTCTCTGCTACTCCATTCTGCTGAGGTGTCCCTGCAATAGTAAATTGTTGTTTTATGCCATATTCATTGCATAGATCTGCAAAGTCATAATTTGTGAATTCACCTCCTCTGTCCGATCTGATGCATTTTAGCTTGCATCTTGTCTGATTTTCTGCTAATGCTTTGAATATTTTGAATTTGTCCAGAGCTTCCGATTTATTCTTAAGAAATGCAACCCATGTCATTCTGGAGAAATCATCTATTATCAGCATGAAGTAGGATTCTCCACTTGGTGTTTTAGTTCTTGCAGGTCCACACAGATCCATGTGCACAAGATGGAGTGGTCTTCTTGTTGATAACTCATATTTGGCCTTAAAGGATGTGCAGGTCTGTTTACCCATTTGACAAGATTTGCATATGGTATTAGAAGGCATTTTTATTTCTGGCATGTCTATGACCGCTTTCTTCTTGCTCAGTCTGATGATATGATCGAAGCTGAGATGTCCCAATATCACATGCCATAACCATGACTCCTCAAGTTTGCTAAGATGGCATGTTTCATCTTCCTCTTTCGCGATGTAAACATTGCTCTCTGTTCGAACACCTTTGAGCAGAGTCTTACTTGTGGTGCTTGATCTGACTTCACAGTCTTGTGCTCTGAAAATAACTTCGCAGCCTTTATCACACATTTGACTGACACTAAGCAAATTTTCTTTCAGCCCATCTACAAATAGTACATCTTGGGCCTTACCTCTGCCATTATCTAAGCTGACTGAGCCCTTTCCCTTGTTTTTTCCTGATTTATCATTGCCAAAAGTAACATTACCAGTTTTCTTTTCATCAAAAGTTATAAATTTTCTCCTGTCTCCAAATATATAAGCTGAGTGTACCATCGTCCAGAGGGTTTTCAGCTTTTCGTATCTTGAGCACTTAGAGCCGTGTCAGTCTTTATTCACCTTCTTTTCCATCGGAAGCATCCTTTTTTGCATTCTAGAGATGATGAATCATATCCTTCGTGAGGACATTTCGAAGGCATAGTCCAACTTGATTGCATACACAACATTTGATCATAATTTTTAATTCGTGAGTATGAAAAATTTCTTTGATTCATAAACCTCCTTGAGGTGTTGAACATCAATATTTGTCCATACTTTCTACATTCAATAATTTTATGGCCAAATTCCTTACAATAAAAACAGTAACCATAGAAATTATTTGCATACCTGATGTAAGGTTGTCTTCTCCATTTGTTTGCTTGAGATAGTATCTTCACTGTTTGCATCTTTTGCTGGTTTGAACCACTCCTCCTTGCATGACAGTATGCATCAATGTGTCCTAGCTTGTGGCAGACATAACGGGCATTTTTCATAGGAGGGAAGAATATCCTTTGATGGCTTCCAAATTTGACATACTCAGGGGTATATGAATATTTTTTTGTTGTTTGAGTATTTCTTTCATTCTTTGTTATTAGAGGATTTTTCTGGGTTCTGTCTCCCTCCTTACAAGTTTCTTCTTTTGTAGGAATTATTTGAGCTGCTTCATCAACCTTCTTTGCTTTTACAAAAATAATCTCTCTATTTTCCTTTTCTTTGCTTTTACTTGATTCTCCTTCACAGCCTATTCCAGTTTTTATCATAGGAGATCTTTGACCAACCAGAATTTCATTCAACTTACTAGAGCTTGTTGTTTGATAAGAATTGATAGCCACTTTCCTTTGAGCATTTTCTAATTTCTTCCTGAGACATACTACTTCTTCTTCCAACTTCTCTTGTTCCTGAGTTTTCTCCTTGATTTGCTAAGTAACATGTCCTCTATCTTCTTGGCTTCTTCAAGCTCTATCTTTAGCTGCATAAGGACTTCTGAATTTTTTTCTTCTCATACATACTCGAGGAGAATGTCCTTTTGTTTTCTGCACTTCAGCTTGAGTCTATCAATCTCTTCGAGAGCACTTCTTAGCTCCCCCTCAAGGTCGACTTCACCTTCTTCTTCTTCATCTTCTAGCAGGAGACCTTCAAGTTCGTCTATGACCATCAATAAAAATTCAGAGGTTCCTTCTTCACTTGAAGGTTCATCTGAGTCTTCATATGCACTGCTTTCTTGTATAGCATAGAAGGATTTTCTGCTGAATTTCTTTCCTTTTTGCCATTTTTTTGATGCATTTTTCTCTGATTCTTTAGCCTGATTCCTTACTTTCTTGTGAGGACACTTAGCAGCATAGTTTCCAATTCTTCCACAGTTAAAGAATTTGAAGGGAAGTTTACCTTTGTATTTACATGAGCCTCTATCCAGTTTCTTGACAAATTTAGCCTCTTCTTCATCCGAGCAAGAGCATATGTCTTCCTTTTCTTCTTTCTTCTTTTCTGTTTTAAAGGCTACCTCCCTCGTACTTGGCTTCTTCTGTGGGAGCCTCATCTCATATGTTGTTAGATTTCCAAGTAGCTGGTTCATGGTCAAGGTTTCCCAATCAGTTGTTTCTTCTATTGCAGACACCTTGGGGTTAAAACTGGGTGGAAGAGATCTTAGAATCTTTTGTACAATTACAACTTCTTTTATGGTTTCACCTAGAACCTTCATGTTATTTACTATTTCTGCAACCCTTAGAAATAAGCTAGCAATGTCTTCATCATCATTCATTTTTAAGTTCTCAAACTGGGCTCTATAGACTTGAATTTTGGCAGTCTTTACCTTCTTGTCTCCCTCATGGATGTTCTCTAGAGTATCCCACATCTCTTTGGCAGTGTCTTTGTGCATTACTTTGATAAACTTTGCTTCACACAATCCATTTAAGATGGCATTCATGGCTTTTGCGTTAGCTACAAAATCTTGTTTGGTTTCTTTCTCTGAGTCAGTTGCCTTTGGGGCATATCCTAATTCCACAACAGCCCAAACTTCTATTCCTAGAGACATTATGTATGTCCTCATTCTGATTTTCCAGAAGGCATAATTTGCACCAGTGAAAAAAGGGGCTTTATTGGTTGAGCATCCTTCTTTACTAGCCATCTTGGGAACCTAGGATCTCCTTTCAGTTGTTAAACTGGTACAAAGGAACCTGCTCTGATACCAATTGTTGAATTCTTAGTTAAACTGAGAGGGGGGGGTGAATCAGTTTAACACCTTCATGAGCTTTACAAATTTTTCATCAGCTTATTTACAGCTTACTTTTATAATCAACCTTCGTATATGAACAGTCTTAATATGTTGTATCAAGAGTTAAATTAATGTGACATCAAACTTATTATGAGAGCAGAAAACATTAAGAAGATTTGGTAAATCATCTCAGTACACAGACAACACAGATAGAAATAGCAGATATAAGTGGAAACCCATAAAGGGAGAAAACCACATCTTATTATTGTTGTGATGCAAAGGCAAGCTCCAACTCCCTCTCACCACTGTTTTTCTACAGGCACCAACCTACAGGAGGCTCCAACCTCAATTCTGCAAGTTACAACTTGCAAGGAAGCTCCAACTCCCTTCAATTTTCTGCAGGCACCAACCTACAGGAGGCTCCAACCTCAGTCAGCTACAACTGACAGCTATCAAGCTTCAACTTGATAGGGAAGCTCCAACTTCCTCAATTTATCAAACGGAATGTTTGCTGATTTACCTCAGATACCAACTCTGTTCTGTAGAATCTTTTTATGCTCTTCTCTTCCTTATCTTCTCTGCCTCAATCTTCTATACTCTGCATTCTCTATATTTTTTCTCTCTAACCCCCTGTGCATATCAAGATGATATTATTTATAAATATTTTCCTGTGAATGTTTGTATTCCTCAAGGAATTCGAAATGGATAGCCATACCTCTTAGTCTTCTACCTTCTCATTTCTTTTCCAACTCACTCAAAAAATATAACTGTAGGTACCAATTTAACATTACAGTGAGATATTTGTTCTCTTTCGGAGACTTGCCAATGCATAAAAACAATATAAATTAAAATCATTTACATTCAATTACAATGAAAACTCCAGCTCACTCATTCAGCCTTTTGGATCGCTACACATTTGTATTTTCTTTGTCTGTCTTTTTCAACTATGCTTGCTCTTCTGTCCTCTTCCGTGGTGTAACTGTTGTTCTTAGTCTCATCTTTTGGATGGACCCCACATGCCAGCTATACTCTACTGAATGAACTTTGACCAACACATTCATCAATACTTATAATTAAGTTGAAGTCCTCGGGCCCACAGTATTACCTTTGCGCTACAGCTTTGAATAGGCACACCTTTCTTCAAACAAGCTCAATCTTGGTTATAATATAACCTAATGCACACCTTAACCTCCGACCTTAGCTTCTATAAGCTTTATTTAGGATCAATATAATGATAGCTCATGGCGTTTCTTTGAACGTAACATATCAATATATTATACGTGTTCCGACCCAACGCTATATGGTATCCTTGACTTTAGGTTTACACCCAAACACATCCTTATAACAACTCTATGGCACATTGATCATTGGAGGCATTCATTCAAGTCTTTCTTTGGTTATTAACTCTGCCAACACATTCCAATCATAATATATATCAACATACATTACGTTCTCTGTTCGAATGTTTACGAAATAGTCAGTAAGCCTTAGACTTCATCAACATCCATTAAACTTATAAACCTCGGGCCCACTTGCCGAACTTTTCTTATTCCCGATGCAATGACTCGCTTTTGAATACTTCCGATTGTGATAGTTCCGATGCGATTAATCGCAATCAAAACTCTCAGTAGTATGTTCCGATGTCCTGCTTTTACTCCGATGCGATTGACCACTGTTCATTTAAATGTGCCGATGCGATTAGACCGGAACTCAAACCTATAAAGTCACAGTTTATACGCCCATCGGGTCTGGAACTCAATCACAATCGCAATTTTCATTTGCATGTTCCGATATTCTTATGCTCCAATGCTCCGATGCGATTGGGTGAGGGTCCCACTAGCTATCAAATCTCTGGAACTCAAACATATATGAATCGTTGTTTAAACCATATCGGGTCTAGAACTTCAATCGCAATCACAACTTCTATTGTCATGCTTCGCTGCCACACTTTTGTCCGATGCGATGTAACACTATTTGCCGGAACTCAAACATATAGCAATCGTGGTTTATAAACCCATCGGGTCCGGAACTCAATCGCAATTGCAACCTGTTGTTAACCTGTTCCACTGTCAATTTTCCGATGTGATTGGGAAAGGGTCCCACCATATAAGGCTTTGTTACCTTTGGTTCTTTTGATCTTGGGCTCAATAATATGATACATATGCCTTGTATTATACCTTTGGTCCCTTGTCCATAAAGCGCTCCATATAAATTTATATATATATGATTTGGACCTTTGTGTATAAGGTGCAATATATGTAACGCACTGCATATATATAAGCTTCCGCTTCCGCCTTTATTGTATCCTCCAGCTGGGGTAATGATTCTCGAAATTTTATGTAGGGGGGGTCCCACACTACATATAATGTTCTCTGTCGATATTATATTAAGTCTTTGGATCAGACTTAAGCCCAGCACAAATATATGTAGTAATATAACCTTTCAGGTTCCTTTTCAATGAAGACTGTCCCGCCTTCGTTATATACAAATTCATGTGAGCTCTGTTAAAAGGTTTATTTCTTATTTCTTTAGCGCTTCAATATATGAAGCCTACTTCATTCTTAAGTTAATTCGACGCTGATCTTTTCACTGTTTGATAATGGCTCTGCCTCTACCTTTGCCTCTGCTACTCGACCATTTCATCTCTGCCTCTGCCTTTGCCTCTACTACTCGACCATTTCATCTCTGCCTCTGCCTTCGCTGTGCCTATTCCTCTACTGCTCGACCGTTTCATCTCTTCCTCTGTATTCACTGCCTCTGCCTCTGCCTCTGCTGCTCGACCTCTACCTCCACTGCTCTCTGTAAATGTTACCTGTTGTCTTCTGCTGTTGTCCTTTGCCTATCTCTGCATCTGCTGCCTTCTTTGCAATCAATGACAATATTTCCAACACTTTGAGTTGATATAATTCATCCAAGATGCTCCGTAGTGTGTGCACGTGACATGCAGAATGCATGTTGAACCAATCAGTGATGATTTTGGAGTCTCCAAAAATATATAGTTTGTTGCAGTATTTAGTGATGGAAAATTGAAGAAGAGCAAGGAGGCAGGATAGTTCCGCAAAGTTGTTTGTGCCTCGGCCAAGGCCAATATTTACTTTGAAGGAGTGGATATCGAATTGGTGTAGAATGAAGCCTCCCACACATCCATCAATTTGTGCCGAACCATCAAAATATGCCCAAGGAAAGGTATGATATATGTTCTTAGGGGTGATGTTCTGGGGGACTAGTGGTGGAGGGTCATCCAGAATCAGATGATAGATAGAGGATATGTGAGTAGAAGATGTGATCTAAGAGGGTTGAATGTTTTGGAATATGGCACGATTGCATGCAATCCAAATACCCTAGCAGAATAATGAGGAGAGGTTGCGAATATTATGGGGAGTGGATGAATGCCACCAGGATTCCTAGGCTGAGAGAACAGAAATAACCTTCCATATTATGTTGAGGTTGAGAGAGGATAGGATGAGGGCCCAAAGATCATAGATGGCGGGGCAAGTGAGAAATAGGTGTTTGGTGTCCTTAGTTTCCGAAATGCATAATACACATTTTTTGGGTCCTATATGTGAATGCAATTGCATGTTCGCCCTAGTGGGTATTTTTTCAGAGAGAATACACCACATCAATAATCTAGCTTTTGCAAGACATTTGAGTTTCCAAAGAGAGCGCCACCAAGAGTAATGGACCATAGGCTTGTGAGAGTAAAAAATGTGCATATAACCCTCATTTGGTGTATATATACCATTCTTGGAGATCATCGATATGATTTCATATTCTCTGTCAGTGATTCTGACATGTGATTCAGACAATGCATTTAAATAGTGCATCCAGTCCTCCTCCCATTGGGGATGGATGTGTAGGTATCGGAGGGTCAACCAGCCTTGGTAGAATATGGTGGTATGATCTCTATCTACCACTTGATGTAGAGTATGTATACCAACTTGATTGAGAGCAAGGATAAGTGCTGAGGGGGAGGATATGTGCGTTCCCACATCCCGACCATGGGTCACAACCAATACGGACCTGTGTGCCAGAACCCACCTTCCAAGAAAGACCATTTCTGATGTGTTTAATAGAATAAAGAATGGCCCTCCAGATAGTAGATATGTTAGTTCTTTTTCCTCACATATTCCTTATCCAATCAAGCAGATAGAGAGGATGAATATACTTTTGAGTAACAATTCTGGTCCACAAGTTGTGCTCTATAAGGATCCGACAGCCAAGATTATCATCCAGTGCTTTTACAAAGGAGTGTATATCTTTGATGCCCCAACCACCCCATATTTTTGGAAGTGCGATAAGTGCCCATTTGGTCCATGCAAATGTATGACCCTCCTTTGCCCCATTCCATAAAAACCTACGACCAATTTTTTGAATCCTGTTAAGTATACCTTTTGGGATCCAGGCTAAGGACATCAAATAAACCAGGATGGCCTCTAAAATAGACTTGATGAGGAAAAAACTCCCAGCCTGATATAACCATCGATGGAACCATGCATTCAACATTTTGTTGATTTTAGCAATCACCCAAGACCAATCAATGGTTTTGTAGTTGGCAGGCTTGATGTGGAAGCCCAAGTATTTCGGTCCATCTTGAAATCTGATCAGGTTGAAGGGAAACCGTTGCTGAGCAAAGAATAACTCATGTGGGGAGCATCCATGACAAGTGATGGTGGATTTGTTGTTATTGCAGGACATGCCTGTGGCTTTGCAAAAAAGTAGAAGAACAAAGTTCACCACAGTAGAATCACCAATGGATCCATTAAGAAATATAATGATATCATCCAGAAGTAGTATGTGTGTTAATGTATAATTATCAATGATCTTGATGCCCCTCAATCTTCCTCTGTCCCTTTCTTTGATTAGGCATCTGCTAAGTCCTTCCATGACCAGGAGGAAGAGGAGTGGCGACAACAGGAAACCCTGAAGAAGGCTTCTTTCTACAAGAAAAAATTTAGTGGCTACACCATTTATGAGGACACTGTATGAAACTGAGTTGATACAACAAATGATCCAATTAATCAACGGATTAGGAAAGCCGAGGTGTGTGAGGAGCATGTGAATATAGAGCCAACTAGCTTGATCAAATGAATTTTCAAGGTCAATCTTTGATCTTCTTGGTGTGCATAGAGTGGAGGCCCTCTCGTGCAACTCCAATGGTTTCATGAGTCTGTCTATTCTCTAGGAAATAAAACTGTTCTGGGGAAATGAATCTAGATAGAATAGGTTTAAGCTTATTGGCAATGATTTTAGCCATGGTTTTATAAATGCAGTTGCATAGAGAGATATGGAAAAATTCCTTAAAAGAGGAGGGGTGGTCAGTCTTGGGGATAAGAGCTATAAAGGTGGAGTTGAAAGCATCAAATATGCACCCAGATTTCCTAGTATCCTCCACCACCTCTAGAAGATTGTGACCCAGAAGATCAAAGAAGGCTGAGTAGAATTCAATCGGCCATCCATCAGGTCCAGGACTCTTGTCCTTCTTGAGCCATTTTGGGACAACCTCCAGTTCATCCAAAGTAACTGGTTCAAAAAGTTTCTTAGCTGTATCCTGATCCACAAATCGAAGAAAGAGTGTGGCTACCTTTATAATTTCCACCAGAGAGGAGTGATGTGGGGCCTTGGAAAGGTTCCTGAAATGAGTGATGCCCTTATGTGGCAAGCTAATCAAAATTAGAAGCTGTTGTACCATCCTCGTTTTCAAGATCCCATATATTATTGATGGCCTTTCTTCCCCTGGCAAGTTGTTGGAAAAATTTGGAGTTTTCATCCCCTACTTTGACCTAGATGGATTGGATTTTTAAACTCCAAGTTTCATCTTTGTCCTTTAGGATTTTTAGTCGATCTCTTTCCAGCTTGATGAGATGTTCTTTTGCTGATTTAGGTTTGTATCGCACATGTGTAGGGTCCTTGAGAGCTTCGATCTCATTTTCAATTTTGGAGAGTTCAAGGTCATTCTGTTTACTTGTATCCTTTGCCCAAGAAATGGTCTGCCTTTTGATAAGTTAGAGTTTATATGAAAAAAGGGAGGATGTCGAGTTCTCAATGGTAAGCTGTGTATGTCTCCAAGTATTTTTAACCATTGCAATATAATCCTCATCCTAAAGCCACACAAAGTAGAAATTGAAAGGGGAGGAAGGTTTTTGAAAAGAAACAAAGAGTTTAAGGTAGATGGGGTAGTGATCAGATATGCCCCGTGATCCGAGCCACTGTCTGTAGGAGCCCAAATTCTGAATGAGTTCCTCCTTGACGGGGAATCTGTCAAGTCTGCGAGCGACCATGGCTTTAGCAGTCCATTGATTACGCAAAGTCGGAGAGGGAGAGGCAATGATGGGTCCACCAAATGATGAAGTGCGAGCTGATGCCTGAAGAAGTCGGAGAGTGGATCCATTTGTGTATTTGTACCCTAGGATTCCATAAGCCCTAGTGAGAAACTTATATCACCAACAAGAATGATTTTTTCAGACCGAAGAAGAGGGGTTTGAAGAAGATTCATCCAAAAATTATGACAGTGCTGACAGGGGCCATAAGCATTTATGATTTTGAATTGAAAGCCAAGTTATTCCAAGAAGACATCTGTAGATAATGTGCCTTCCCGACCCTAAAAATTAAAGAGCTTAATGGTCCTAGCGTTATAGCCCAGGGCAAGTCCACTAGATCTCCCTTTGGCATCCAGGGCATGAAAGGACCAAGAGGGGAGGATGGTGGAGAGGGTGTTGATAGATGATTCAGAAGATACAAGGGTCTCTTATAGAAGGAGAATGTCAACGATGGTAGATTCATGAAGGTGCCGAAGGGCAAGGCGCGCTTGGGTAGAATGGCCAACCCTCTACAATTAAATGAAAGGAATTTCATTTGGAAACCAAACCAGGGGAGTGTGTTGCTCTAAGAACCTGTTCTATAGAGAGTTGTTTGCCAGTAGCTACATACAAACCTGCCTGCAAAATGGCCATGCATATATTAGAGTGTCGGCCTCTAGGAAGTTTAGCCGAGACGATGGAAAGGGCATGGGAGGAGCATAGACTAGCAGGAGCAGAGGTACCAGTGCAGAGGTTGTAGGGATGGAAAGAGGAGGTATCAGAGGAGTCTGCCTCCAAGGTCAATGGGGGGGTAGGGAAAGGGAGGGAGGTAAGGGTATCAGGGGGAGGGGAGTTGGGAAGGGAGGGAGGAGGGGGAATGATGGTAGGGGGAGTGAGGGAGAAAACCAGAGGGGTGTTTATGGGAGAGAAGGTTCAAGGCAATAAATGATACATGAATACTAGAAAGAATAGATGCAATACACGAATATGATGCATGAGTAGATAATAAGGATGTAAAAGAGAGAGGGGGAAGAGGAGTTGTACCGGAGCCCGGAGGGTGGCCAGAGGATGTAGCCTTAGTCACAGGACGAGTGATCCTGGTCAAGGCATGAGAAACGTCTGGTGAGGAAGTCCCCGAGTGTGATGCGGCCCGTGGAGTCATGAGGAAGCTCGATTATTGTGCCTGCCTAATCAGTGAGATAGAGACTGGGTTCTGAATGGTCCGATTTCGAACAGAAGGGGGAGCAGTGGAATCATAGAAAATCAATGGACAGTCCTTATAGATATGATCCACCTTATGGAAACGTGTGCACTTGAATGAAACCCCTTCATAATCCAGGATCTGGATCCCAGTTGTGTTTCGCCATTGGATTTTGAAGGAATCCTCGAGTCCCTCTCAGGTATTTAGATAAAAAAGTATGCGAGTGAAAGCCATCTTGCCCATCTCAATGTAAGATAAGTCATGATCTAGATAGGTCCCCAATATGTTGCCAAAGCTGGAAAAAATCTCCTCCTACCATAGATGTAAAGGGAGGCCAGGTAGTCAAACCCAAATGGGGTTGGCCCCAAGCTATTCGTGTTCAGGGTCGAATAAGGGGCTCCATATCTTGAGGAGAACTGGAGAAAGATAAATTTTCCAAACCGTGATAGAACCCAATTAGTAGGATCCTTAGATGTAAACCAAAGTGCGAACCATACTTTTTTGAGAGTATGAATCGTAGGGACTTATTGAAGCAAGCCACCCCATATCTATGTGACCCATTGCCGGAGTCTCGTTGCACCATAGTTCTG